>KL260027.1:3135-23059 GCA_000699545.1 Podiceps cristatus | reverse complement strand
ATCTTCTCACAGAAGCCGCCCCTGTAGCCCCAACACTACCAAAACCTTGCTATGCAAACCCACTACACTAGACTTCATAGTTCCCTGGCCAAGGACAGCAGTATCTCCAGACATCCTCTATAGCTATAGATAGATAGGAAATGGGAGGTGACGCTTGTGTACAAACCCTACTGGAAGCCTGAATATTTTTCAGTGGAGAATCAAACAAACTAAGTCCTACCTTCTCTGAACAGCACTGCAAGGGCCAGCAAAATGAGGTACCAAAGTCGGGTGGCTTGGAAACACCCATGTTACGTTAAGTGAAAGAAGGTGTCACAGTTTGTCCTCTCTATAGTTCTAGCACTAAAGACATCGCCTTCAAGGCTGGATTTTTTTCCCCAGGGTTTCTTGGTTAGAAGTAGAGGCACCTCACAACCTGGATCCCTGTTAAGCAAAGAGTAGAGCAGCTTGCCAGACTATTTCCCTTTGTGTCAGGTAGGTTGGAAGTCTCCCAAAATGTATTTTGGGGAATGTACTTCTGACGTCAGAAGAAACTGGTTGCAAGATCACTGGCACTGTTCAAAGTGAGTAGGAAGTATTCCCACCTGTTGCACAGCCAAGGGTTTTGACCGTGAACAGTGAGTCATGAATTAGTTTTGATCAACAAGTCAGCTGTTATTATTTCTATTTATCCGGCATCTGAGGCTTGCTAAAGCTCCTTACAAATGCCACGTACAGAACCTAGGAGACACATTCTCATTTCTTTATCGAATCTTCTTTGGGAGACACGCAGATGAGTGTCTGACCTGGATGACTGAGGAATGTTTCATCTCAAATAATGCATGTAGCAATCTGCTTTTTTTGTACTTTACAAGCCACAACAGCAGCTCAGGGGAGCGGGACAGGGCATGGTTCTGCACATAGGGAAATACAGCAGAGCTCTGACATTCCCCCAGTTTGGTGCCGTTAGTTTGGCACAAGGTGGTACATTGCAGTGTTTGCAACAGTCTGTAGAGGCTGACTGAAATGGGACACACTGAAATGTATTTTAAAATTAATATTTTGCAAGGACATGCTTGTGATGAAGGAATTAAGCAGGAAATCATCCTGGCCTGACTTTCTAGATGACCCAGATAAGTTGATTTAATTAATTTCCTTGCTTGGTTCTTGTTTTTCCCTTTCTCTGCTTTGCCTGCAGAGGTTGCAAGTGATTCGGGCTGCCCCTGCTGAAGTGGGACCTTGATTGCAGCTGGGGTATGAGTGTAGGTCAGGAAGGAAAATGATGCTAAAAACTGTATTCAACTTGAATACCTGCTATCAGGACTGGTACATAGTTGCCCATGCAGATCCCTCCTTGGGCTGCAGGATGCCCAGATGGAGTTATAAGTGTGCCGTGAGGTGTGGACCTCCGTCTGTCCTCACAGACAGAATTAAGATGTGTTTGGGGGGGGTGGGGGATGTCACGGATGTGAGGACAGGTCTCCTGGACATAAATAGGGTGGGAAGGGCTGGGTGACAGGGATGAAGCCTTTGTCCTGTCTCTAGCAGCTTACTCTCCCCCATTGAAGGAATGAGAATTGCATCACCTGTATCTAGGCCACGTTTTGCTACTTCCACAAGGGTACATAGCTCAAGGGAGGTAATTCATGTTGAGAGAGTTGAGAAAATACTGTAAAGTTTTAGGCTGTGTACACTGTGTAACCGCACAAGAGCACAACTTGTGCTCCTAAAGCTCCTTTAGGTGATCCTAAAGCTCGTGTTTTGCCACCTTTCAGGAAGCTCTTGCATTTCGTTTTTGGGTACAGTTTGTGAAACATGACTGAATCTGCTGTCCTGAAGGACCGCTCTGATTCCCATCTCACCCCAGGACCTTGGGCCTTCATGGTCTTTAATGTAATTAAAGAATAAAATGTTAATTAAAGCCAGTAGAGCTATGTCCTGCAGTGCAGACAGATGTGGGGATAATACTTCTCAGATGCCCAGGTTGGTGACCTATTGAAAGCTGCCAGAGATCCTTTTTGCTTGCATGCACCATTGTTACCCTAAATAACACTGAACTAGGTGAGCTCCCTGTTTCTGATGCAGCTGAGAATTTTGTACTTCTGTCTCTTTTTGAGGAAGTTGTTATTAAAATGTGGCAGTGGGGAAAATACTACTTCTGCTCCCTGGTGCAGTTCACAAAGCTGCACTCAAATGCATGTCCAAGAGTGTGTTATCAGTACTAAAGCACATACTTTTTCTTTTTTTTTTTTTCACATTCTTTTTTTTTTTTTTTTTTTTTTTTTTTTTTAAAATGTTTATAAACCTCTCCTCCCTTCATACCCCATTTAAGATAATCTCTACCTTGCCTTCTCATGGGGAAAAAACAACTTAAAGAAGATGTGGGAACTTGATATAATAGAGGATGGAATGTGCAGTTTGCCTTTATTATATGTTATATTATGTTATATTATGACATATAGAAAACCATAGGTGGAAACCTTTAAAGAAAATAGTTTCTTGTGGGAATCATCTTCTGTGAAAAGTGACGTAATTGGGTAAAGCTCTATGAGATTTTTGTAGCAGATTTCTCATCTTTAATTTTGCAGCCATCTCTGGCCCTTTCCACACTGAAAATGCATGATATCCCCTAATAATGCATTTACTTGCCTTGCTTGAACTACTTTGATATAATATTTGCTCCGTTCATGTCACTGGGAGTTCTGCCTGTTATTTTCCTTTTAATATAAATGCTGGCCTCTCTGGCTAAAATTAAATGAGGCAGTGGACAAAAGATTAATTCTTCTGATGCAGTGACACTGCATTTTGGTAGCTGTTTATATGCAATAGCCAGTTAAGGTGAGGATTTCTAAGGGAGTTTGGTGCCCAAAGCCTGTAGATCTATTTGGCAACCATCAAATGTTTGGAGGTTCCTGCTCTTGCTTACTCCCCATTTCTTTTCATGCTTGCTCAAACACATATCACAGAATGGCAGGGGCTGGAAGGGACCTCTGGAGATCATCTAGTCCAACCCCCTGCTAGAGCAGGATCACCCAGAGCAGGTCGCACAGGACCATATCCAGGTGGGGTTTGAATATCTGCAGAACAGGAGACCACACACCTCTCTGGGCAGCCTGTGCCAGTGCTCTGTCACCCTCACAGGAAAGAAACTTTTCCTCACGTTCAGATGGAAATTCCCATGTTCCAGTTTGTGCTCGTTGCCCCTTGTCCTGTCGTTGGCTACCACAGAAAAGTCTGGCCCCATCCTCTTGACACCCACCCTGAGATCTTTATAAGCCCTGATCAGGCCCCCTCTCAGTCTTCTCTCCCTCAGGCTGAACAGCCCCAGCTCCCTCAGCCCTTCCCCACAGCAGAGATGCTCCAGCCCCCTCAGCATCTTCGCACCCTCCGCTGGGCTCTCTCCAGCAGTTCCTCGTCCTTCTTGAACTGGGGAGCCCAGAACTGGACACAGCACTCCAGATGGGGCCTCACCGGGGCAGAGCAGAGAGGGAGGAGTAAAAAGAAGTTATTTACTGATAAGATACTCATCTTAAACAGTAACTGCAAATCACTGTTCTCATTATTGGGAAATTAGGACCAATAATTTAAGCAGGTTTTAAGGTTATTTCATTACTTCACAACTGCATTAACAAAATTAGTTGTCCAGTTGGAGAACAGAGCCCTCTTCTGAAAGATGGAAACCCTCAGCCATGTTTCAATGGATTGCCGTGATTTTAATTTAAACATTAGGGGTTTTTTTAAAGTTAGGCAAGCTTTAATTAAATAGCAAGTTCCATTTTACAGGTAGGCAATGCATGTTCAGGTTGAACTTGTTCTTGTTTACAGTGGAAGCCTGAACACTGTTTTCCTGAATGCGGCACAAACAACTATTTTTGCAGCTCTATGTGGTTGGGACAAGATATGACATTTTAATTGTTACTAATTGATGCTTTTTCTTGGTAGTGCAAACAACTAGGGCAACTGGTAAATGAGCAAGGCAGTGCAATTGTCTCTCGTGCCTTACAAGTGATTGCTTCGAGGCAGGGCTTGCAACATGTCGCTGGCACAACACGAGCAGCTATGCTGTTGACCAGGCCAAAAATGTCACGCTAGTAACAAAGGCAGGCAAGCCAGTAAGCAACCTGATTTTCAGCAGTGTCGTCTAACCCAAAGTGCTCCCAGCTTTTGATGTGATCTACTGTGGGCTTGGCTTATCTGAAAATAGTGTCGGTTAGTTCAGGTTTCCAAACACACGCACGTGCTCTGTGTTTGGGATCTTGGTTTCGAGTCCTGGGTATTGTGGCCTTAATTTCACATGTCCTGAACTGTGCGATGGGTTCCCAGGTCTGTTGCCAGACAGATCTGCTTTCACATCTTTAAAACTCCCTTTACGCTGAGGTTTTTCTCTGTTGCTGTGGTGTTTTCTTTGGTACCTGCGTTCCAGCTCCTAGTGTGGGATACGTGGTCGAGGCACTGTATCTGGTAGATCTCTAAAGCAAAGCAGGTGAATACAGCATCGAATTTATTGACAGGTGTCAGTGGCCTTTTTCTTTCAGCGGTGGATGGGTGGGAGAGCACATTGGCTGCCTACCCCTGATATTTTCTGAAATATGCTGAAATGCAAAGCTGTAAGTCCTATTTAAGACTTGCAGACTTGTTTCTCCAAATGCACATGAGTCGGTCCAGCTGGAAACAATGGGTGTGTCTCAGAGCAAAATTTTGCCTATGTGAGGTTTGCACTTTTTTGGAGATGCCTCGTAAAAAGGCAAACAGAGATACAGAGAGGTGCCTTGCAGGACAGCTGCATGACTCACAGCAAAACTCCGTGCAGTGAGAACATGCCAATTGAATTGCTTCCGGCACTGCACTTGAACAAGCTGGTTGCTCCTTTTGTCTTCTGGATGGGCTTTGCAACATACTGTAAGTGTTAATAATTGACTGCAGGCTTTATAATTAGGCATTATGAGGTAAATGTCTCTCCACCCAGAGAGGAGCTAAAAAAACATTATTATCAATATTGCATTTGAAGGCAAATAGTGCTCTTTCATTGTTGATTATATTTGTTGGTTTCTTACCAGTTTCCAGCTAGAAAATATTAGAATGACCCAAATGCTGAAGTTCTGAAGTTTGTATGAATTTCTAGGAAAACACTAGATGCTCCTCATAGTTGAAATAAAGGATTTTTTGAAAGCACTTCTTGCCAATATAAACATATAGGTGAAGTAGCCAAGTCCATGTCACAGCTCAGCACTTTTTTTCCCCCTCTTCATTTAGTAACTTACCAAACAGTCATGTTTACATCATCACTGAATCCCTCCACTGGCTTAGCTTTTACTGTCTGGTATTATTACATTTTGATGTCAGGGATCTTGGCAAGAACCAACCATATTATCCATGGAATTTCATAGAATACAACTGACATTCCTGAAATGCAGAAGTACTTGTACTTTAGGGTTTTTCTCCTTCTTTCATAGGAATTGAGAAAGCACAAGTGAGCATTTTTACTGAAAGGGGACCTCATAAGTTGTTGCTTGCCCACTAGTAAACCTTATTTATCTTTATTATGTGAACAGTTCCTGTTTATAGTAAGACAGTTGCTATACAAACATACAATTATAACTCATCTCCCATTCTTACAAAATAAAGCAGCGGCTGCATGTGCATGCGGCAGCCCTAGCACTGCCTTTCCTCTATAATGCTCCCTGCAGTCAAGCTGTACATGCACTGGAGACCTGTTTGTTTCCTTTAATCTGCTTAATGTCATATTAAGAAATGAGTGAGTACACATCTAGTAATGGTGGACGGCAAACATGCAACTCACCCTGCATACCAGGAGGAGCGTCAAGCCCACAAGCAAAACACAAGTGATACAAGCACAGCAGGTGACAAGTATGAGCCAGAGCCCTTTGTGTTCAGAAGAGACCGTGTGGTTTTGGACCAAAGCTGGGATGTTATTCTGTGTAGCTGCAACGAGAAGCGAAGTCAGTGGATAAGGACAGGGATCTGCTGAGCCAGGCAATCCAGCTGCAGAATGTGAAGTTGTGGATGCTGTACAAGAATTGCGAGATAATTTTAAAATTGTTTTGAAAGTGTGGGCTTTTAAAATTATTATTTTTTTTTTTTAATTTTGTTTTGTTTTATTTTGGCTGCTAGCAACTAAAAAGGTAGCTCTAGTAAAAATAGCATTCTGGAGGAAGGGGGATAGACTCATACCTTGAGCCAATGCTTGTTTTTGTCAGCATGAGCATATTGTATTGTCTGTAAACATACAACACGTATACTAAAGGTGGAGAATGCATTGCTAGAACCTACTGTGCCATGCAATAAATTGCTATTAACTATCTTTTTTACTATTAACAGTGTACGAGACATCCTGTTGCTCAATAAGATAGGAGAAAGGACAATGAGCCACTGCTATTGTAAGCTGACATTGCTGCGGTGCAGTCAGTGCCTTCTGGTCTCGAAGAGGGCATGGAGCGAGTACCAGATCTCCTCTGGCCCTCACTCTGGTATTAAATGCGACCAGTTGATTTTTTACAGAAAAGGAACTTCAAAACTTTCCCCTATAAAAATTTCTCCCCAACAAAACTGCGGATCTTGAGTAACACAGGGCTTGTTTTGTCTGTACTCCCCTCAGGAAAGATCAGGGTCCAGCAGGATAGGGGAGCCCCTGTGCCTGGTCCTCGCAGGATATTGGCTGGCTAGAGAAAGGCAAGCAGAGAGGGGTGCGGTAGCTGGTGCAAGAATATGACCACGTATGAGCTACAGTGGTTTCTCTAGCAGCCCCCCTTCGCCCTGCCTCCTGCGGTGCCCTGTGCTCGGGTGGGATGGCCATGCAGGTGAGAAACCTTGTGCTGCCCTGGTCTTACCCTGACTGTTTGTTTGTTTCAGGTATGGAGCCAAAAAGAGCAGAAGCCCTCTTCAATGACAGTAAGTGAGGGCTTTTGAAGCCTGGGAAATCTCCAGTTGTTTTAATTAGATTAACCGTCTCCGAGCACTTTTCCTGACCCTTAAAAGCCTTTTCTCATCCTCGTGTCTAACGAATGTGACCTTTCACTTCACACAGGTGAGCGATGTGCTTAGAAATCCTGCTCAGTCATAAGAAGCCTTTTGTTCCTGTCTTCTGGGATGTTTAGGAAAACTCACATTACTGTCTTGAAAGTAGTGTCGAGGGGGTGAAAATCCCTTCTAGAAAAAAGCCTACACCCACTGCTGAGTTCCCTGGTCAGTTTTGGTTTTATTTTTTTTGCAGTGAGATGTTCCTTCTGTTAAACATATCTGCAATTCTTGTGAGAAAAGAGCAAATGGTGAGAAAAGAATAAGTGCTGAGGGCACTGTTGAAATCCCCAGGGATGCGCAGAGAGGAGACACGCAGGTCCTGCTGCATAAGTGCCTGTGGCAGGCTCCTGCCTCCAGCAGCGCTGGTGTGGAAGGTGGAGGGTGCATTTTAAATGTAAACCCTGCCACCTAGGAAACAGAGGGCTTAGCCAGTGAGGGCTGAGCACTGTAATGTTCAGGACACTTGTTTGTTTACTAGCCTGATCTGGTTGCTGCTGGTAGCGGTGAGAGGTTTTACAGTGTGTCTACTCAATTGTTGTATATGGACACGCAGAGACTAAGCTGTGTTTCTGCATGAAAGATAAGACATTTCAGATGACTCCTAGGTGCGGGTAGTGAGGGAGGAGGACTTCCAATACATAAAGGATCTTAATGTTTTGGGCGAGTGGACTGCTTTAACGTCGGGCACAGAGGCTAGCTGAAAGGTGTACTATAACGTGCTAAAGATAGGTGAGTCCTTATCAGGGATTTAGTGCATTTTATGTTTGAGCAGATTATATTTAGAAGTAATCTCTATTATAAATAGATTAAAACATGTACTTAAATAGAATACTTCGTCAAGTCTAATCCTGCCTGCACGGGACAGACACCCTGTCTTCTGTTTCCCTGATGTAAAGTATCAGAACTGCATCTTGGAGCAGCGATCGCAGAATCTGTTACGTATATGCTGGTCGTGGATGCTGTAGCATAATAATTCATCTCTGCCTGTTCTTTTCCTCTACACATACAAAGTGATGAGGTTCCCACCTGGCTGTGTTCCAGCACGTTGTTCAATTGGTGCTTTAAGGACGACAGCCTAGCAGAGACCTCTGACACAGCCTGTGAGTGAGAAGTGCCCCAAAAGCCGGTCGGATTGGGCACATGAAGTAGAGTTTGGAGTAATGGCTTTCTGCATGCTCTCAGAAATTTGGAATATGTCATTTTCTTTATTGTGCACTAGGAAGAAGGAAGGAAAGGCAGGCAGGCAGGCAGGCAGGAAGGAAGGACCATAGGGAAATATGTAGAAATTACATCCACTTGTGATTATATTCTGGATTTTGGAATGGCTAGTAGCACAGAATTATTCCTTATGGAAATATAAGGCGACATGATCAGTCTTCCCAAGGTATTGCTGTAGGGGTTAAGTTAAGGTAGTTTGTTTTAGAGACATTTTTAAGGTTTCAGAAAAGAAAGTCAGCTTGTTTGGAGATTTAAAAGCCATCTTTGCTCAGAATTTGGGTTTCTTTTAACTCTGGGAAGGTTTGCTCAGTTCCTTAGCAGCAGGCTGTCAAGTAATGGGAGATTAAATAACATCACTTTTTGGTTCGGTTTTAGGTGCTGGTGTCTGATGAGGGCACTGATGGAACTGTGAATTTTTCCCCATGGTTTGAACATTGACTGTTCAGATGGTTGATAGGATTGTACAGTTTTAAGACCAGTAATTGAGGATTACCAATAGCTTTCAGGAGAGAAACATGCTACTGCAGTCGTACCAATTATGGTATATTCCCCAGTTGTCCTTTCACACGGAAAGTTTTGGACAAGTAGCTGTATCTTTAGATTTCACTGATTTCCTTCATTGTGTTTTAAATCTCAGAACAGGACAGACTCTATACTAAGCACATGTACTTCTCAATATTACATGACTTTTTCTGTTGTCTTTTTTTTTTTCCATCCCAAATTTATGAACAGCTTTCAATCTGATGTGTTATTGCTGCCACTTTTGACGATGAGGTACAGTTAACATAACCTTGTGCAGATCCTAGCAGGAAGGGGCAGAGGTTACACTCTGTGTGGCTTCAGCGTTTTGCTCCTGAGGACTTCAAGGGCCCTGAGGCTGGCAGCTCTTCAGTGACGTACTACCGATTTCTGCTTTGTCACCTTCTGGGCCACTGTCTGCAGGAGACAGGCAGTGCACTGGTTTGGATTGTATTGTCACTATGCAAATAATACTTAGCTCTGTCTCTTTTTCAATGGATTGGGATAGTCCTGTCTGGCAACTTTCCTAATGTCTAGCTGAAATTGGGCCCTGGATGAAAACTAGTGGGTCTTGGTCCAGGTAAGATGGATTTGATGCTGTTTGAATGGGAGAAGACAGCTAAAGCAGCTTTGTCCATTGAGGAAGTTTCTAAAGCTACTGGGGAGCTTCAGCTGCTCCTGAATATCCTGAGTTTAGTGGCTGAAACCGTGGATATTTTTATTTCTTCTTAACTCTTGTTGTCATGGATGCACACCATGCTGGAGGTATCCATGCCTTTGTCATCTCTGGCTTGGATTAGCGTGATGCTTTTTGCCTGAAGTGCCTCTCCAGGTCCCTTGGTTGACTGCCGTTTGTGCAATGCGCAGTTGCCTGTTTCCAGGTGACATCTTGCTCATGTAATCTGGGTGCATGTGTGGTAAAAACTCATGGCTTGGATCCTTCCCATCTTCGATTTTGACTTGTTCATGTTTTATCCTAATGACAAAATACCTGGGACATTACCGTTGACAATCCCCATGTTTGGGAATGGTTCTGGGTGTATGGTGAAGGGTTTTGATTCCTGATTTGGGCTGCTCACGTAGCTAAGCCTGAATGGTCGACCATTGTGGCTTTCCATTATCACCAGATGTTCATTCAGTAAGAGAATGGGCTTTGCATGAGGACCTCTGATTTTGGGGGGCTGGTGGAAGGTATGTTTTCTTGTTGATGTTAATACTGTTAGAGAGCCTAGGTGGTGTGTAATTTTACGTATGTTTTCCATAGCCATTGACAGATGTATTTACTCAATGGAAGAATAACTAATATGCTCTTTCTCTTTTTTGACAGTCTGTGGGTTACGGCAGAATAGAACGGTCAAATCAATGGCAAAATCATCATCATTGCGAATAGTTGGCGGATTGTCTTCTGCGGAGACGGGGGACTGGCCGTGGCAAGCTAGTTTGCAGTACAATAATATCCATCGCTGTGGCGCGACGCTCATCAGCAATACATGGCTTGTATCTGCAGCTCACTGCTTCAGAGAGTAAGTTCCCACCTTAGAGAGAATCTGCAAAAGAATGTGCCCCATGTGTGCCAAGTTGTGTGGGTTTCCAGATTTGCACCACACCCCTGACTCTTTCTAGGGGAACAATTTTCTGCCTTGGAGGTGAAAAGTCAGGGTTGAGCAGACCCATCACTTGTGTATTTCAATGCGAAATTAAAGACTGTCTCTTTGGAGCAGAACCAGCAATTGTACGAGTGGAAATCAATAGTCATTTGGCATATTCAGCAAAGAAGTGCAGAAAAGGTAATGTGCCTGAAATAGCAGAGCATTTGTTTCCTGCTATGCAAAATGTTTATAAAGGTGCTCCCTCATGTTATAGCTAGGTTGCTACTGCTGCAGGCTGCTACCAGAAGTTATAATCCCTCTCCCCCGCCATTCAGCCATGCTCTCCTGGCACTTTTGTTTCAAGTGTGGCAATTGTGAAGCTGCAGGTCATGTAAGATGGAAAAGCTGGTTGAAGAGATCATTAATGGGCAAAATGCATAAAGGAGATGAAGAGTTTTCTAGCAGAAGAGCTTTTTGATCTGGTTATACCCTGCGGCCACATAATGGCTAGATCAAGGACAAGGAGCAAGGGAGGGGTATGAGACCATGGTTGAGGAGGGAATGCTGGATTGCCCTCCTCTAGCAGCGGCCCACATGATGGATACCTTAAGAATCTAGTAGGGAGGTGGCTTGAAGGAGCTTATACAGTAAAGGTGCTCACCAAGTTTAAGGTGCAAATACTTGTATTTACAGACAAATTCTTATGGCAGTCTTGCCTTTTTCAGCATGAGTCACCCGCAGAAGTGGACTGCTACTTTTGGAGCTCTTTTGAAGCCACCAAGCTTGAAACGATCAGTCAAGACTATTATTATTCATGAAAAGTACCGCTACCCAGAACATGATTATGACATCGCACTTGTGCAGCTCTCCAAACAAGTTGAGTTTACGAGTAGCATACACCGTGTTTGTCTGCCTGAGCCATCTCAGACTTTTCCGTACAATATTTATGCTGTCATCACGGGCTGGGGAGCACTTACCAATGACGGTGAGTCCTGAGTCTACCAGGCAACTCCAATGTTACATGAATAGTGGCACTGATCTGCTGCCGAACTGATGCTACCTCTGTAGCTTTATGTTGTATGGCAGCAAGCCTAATCCTTTGTCTATAAGCAATAGTTTTGTTTAATTGTGAGCAGCAGTTTCTTTCTCTAAGATTAGACTGGACAAAGACAGAGCTACAATCCACTGAAGCAGAAAACAGGAAGACAACTGTCCTCTTTTTCTAGCCTTTCCATTTCATATTGTAAATTCTTAATACAGGTAGTCTAGCCATGCTCGTGTTTCTAAAGTACCTAAGAAAATATTCTCCCAGCCCTAGTCAGAAGTTTCAGGTAACTCCATGGGCTTTCAGGAAGATGAGCAGAATGAGCTGCAGATGGTGACTTAACCAAGCTCACACTCTTGCTGGGCCACTCTGAGAGCAGATTTAGCAATGGAACCAAGATGGCTTCATTTTGTATCACCTGACCAAATCACTAGGTAATTTGTGTTCCCTGGTATTATATGGAACATCTATAGAAGATACGGTGTTACACTTTAGGCACTATGTAATACACAGTCATTACTTCTGTCTTACTGGTACAGTGAGTGTGTGTGTGTTTTCCTTATTAAGGGCCTAATCTAGAGAGCGCAACAAGCAAAACCTCCATATTAAACCAAGTTAAGCTGGTCTTCCATAAGAGAACATTAAATGCTCTTCCTGTATCTTAACTCCTGCAAAGTAATTCTGTTGATACATACCTGAACTATTTTTTCCCTCAGGTCCAACTCCAAATGCTCTCCAGGAAGCAACAGTGAAACTTATCGACTCAAACACTTGCAACAGAAAAGAAGTGTATGATGGGGACATAACACCCAGGATGTTGTGTGCTGGATACTTGGAAGGAGGAGTAGATGCTTGTCAGGTAACTGTAGCTGAAAATTAGAAAGAAAACCTATTTAATGCTGAATCCAGTATGTGATCAACCAAATACTAACTGACAGTGTATTAGTCCTTTAAACAGACTCCATTCAAACAGGAATTAGGATGTAAAATGAAATAGCATTTAGTACACATCACTTAGCACATAAGACCTGTACTAAGAGAGCTAAATTAGTATAGTAATCAGAATTAAAACCTTTCATAGCAGAAATGAAATTCTTATTCTGTAACTCAGAACAGATGCTACAAGCCCATTTGCTTCTCATAATTTCTTGTGTGAAATCTAACTAACAATTTGTTTGCAAAGTGGTATGACAAGACATTGACAGGGATACTAAACGCTGAAATTCAAAACAAGAGCTAAAAAGTGAATGTTTTAAGTAGCCAAAAGCAGACACTTGTACGGCTGGGAAGCTTAAGAACGTAGCAATTAAGTTGCTAGGAAAAATGCATAATCACTCATTGAAATTAAATTCTGGACTGGATCATTTCGTAACAGATCTCTGTTACGATATGATCCTGGTAACAGACTTGGATCAGTGGAAGGGAAACTATCTGAAACAGTAAAGATGACTATAAGGAGTCCAGCAGGATTAGGGCAGTGACTGTCCCCCTGTACTCAGCACTGCTGAGGCTGCACCTCGGGTACTGTGTTCAGTTTTGGGCCCCTCACTACAAGAAAGACGTTGAGGTGCTGGAGAGTGTCCAGAGACGGGCAACAAAGCTGGTGAAGGGTCTGGAGCACAAGTGCTGTGAGGAGTGTCTGAGGGAACTGGTTGTTCAGCCCGGAGAAGAGGAGGCTGATGGGAGACCTTCTCGCTCTCTACAACTACCTGAAAGGAGTGAGGTGGGGGTCATTCTCTTCTCCGAAGTATCAAGTGATAGGACAAGCGGAAATGGCCTCAAGTTGTGCCAGGGGAGATTTAGATTGGATATTAGGAGAATTTATTCACCAAAGGGTTGTCAGGCCCTGGAACAGGCTGCCCAGGGGAGTGGTGGAGTCACCATCCCTGGAGGTGTTTAAAAGACATGTAGATGGGGTGGTTAGGGACATGGTTTAGTGGTGGGCTTGGCAGTACTACGTTAACAGTTGGACTTGATAATCGGAGAATCATTAAGGGTAAGACCTCTAAGATCATCAGTCCAACCGTCAACCCAACACCACCATGCCTACTAAACTGTGTCCCGAAGTGCCACGTCTACACATTTTCTGAACACCTCCAGGGATGGTGACTCCACCACTTCCCTGGGTAGCCTGTTCCAATGCTTGACCACTCTTGCAGTAAATAAATGTAATAATCTTAAAAGTCTTTTCCAACCTAAACAATTCTATGATTCTATGAAGGAAACCAGGTGTAAATTGAACAGTAAGGATACGTGCATAGTGCAGACTGGCAAATATTGCAAGGAAATGCTTATGTTCAAATCCAAATATTTCCATAATGGTAACTTTGAAAAAGTAATTTCTATTACTGTTATTTATAAAGAATGTACTCATAAGTGCTGGTTCCAAACAGCCCCCTTCCAGAATCCCGGTCCTACAGATTTATGCCCAAAGCAAAATCCTTGCAGAATAAGTCTGGGAGGCTCAGTTCCTCTGTTCCTGTCTGGCTCAGCTTTGAAGAGACCTGAACAGAGGGTGCAACTGCTGTTTATTTCGGTAAAGCATTTTGGTGGAAGATGGGGAATTTGGTCTGTTGTGTGAAGATTACCTTTCAGCCTGTAAGGTTTCCAGTTTATTATTACCATGTCCTACTATTAACAGTATCTGCATTCAGCCTTTGAGAGTGGCTCGCATCTTAAGGAGATACTGTCTAATTAGAAGACCAAGTTCCTGATGAAATCCTTTTTGAATCCTTTGTTATTGCTGCAAGTGACTAAAAGAATTTGTTGAAAGGATAGTGGTTACTGTAAAAAAAACAAAACAATGAACAAAAACCTCAAACAACAAACTTCCTTTGGCTTAGATTGCTGTATATATTCATGTTTCCTTGCTTTGTACGAGGAGGAAGAAGAAGCAAGTGGGGAGCAGTGCTTCACGAAACAGAAGAGAGGCGCTTTTTTTTTTTTTTTTTTTTTTTTTTTTTTTCCGCAAAAAAAAAGAGGGGGGTTTTTTTTTTTTTTTTTTTTTTTTTTTTTTTTTTCCAGAAGACAGGTCGGGAGTTTCCGTGGCAAATGGGGAAAAGCCACAGACTTCCAACTCAAGTTTCAGAAACAGCCTGATTCTGCACAAATGTTTTCTTCTCTTATTGGACACACCCTTCTGTCTATGGAGAGAATTATATTTTCCTTTCTGATCAATTAAATCCTTTTTTTTTCCCCTCCTCTTTCTCTAGGGGGACTCTGGGGGACCACTGGTTACTCCAGACTCTAGACTGATGTGGTACCTTGTGGGAATAGTGAGCTGGGGAGACGAATGCGCCAAACCAAATAAACCTGGAGTTTACACACGAGTGACTTATTTCCGTGACTGGATTACCTCAAAAACTGACATCTAATTCCAAAATCAGAAATGCATCTAAGTACGTAGACTATGTGTAACTCATATTTGTAATTCTGAAAGGTTATTTTTTTAGTATATATATGTATATATGCCTATGTAGTTTTGGTTGAAGCAACTTTTGCCCACAGCAAGTGCTATCTTAGCTGTCAGAGATTCTAACACTGTGTGAATTTATACTAAACATATGAGCTTGCCTGCCTCATCTTGGAGCCTCAAAACATTCTCACTTACCAGAAATTATGAACTGATGTAATTAAACTGACATTTTAAAGCTACTATTTTACCTGCTTTGTAAGTACATTTTCCAGGAAAAGAAAAAACAAAAACCTTTCTCTTCAGCCACAGCCGAGGTCTGAAGCTGAACGTTCTTCCTCCAGTGAAGCAGATGCTGTCACAGCTGTGTTTCTAGCAAAGCGAAACCTTGATTATTGTTCTTCTAAGAGACTTTCATCTGCACAGACTGTGGCCGGCCGAGACCCGGGATGCTCGCCGTGCTCAGTGGCCTTGATAGCTGACAGTGGATAAGCCAGGCTTCTTAGCTAAGGAAAAGAGGATTTTTATGCTTGCAGTAAGTTGGAATAGAAAAGAGAAAAACTTGATGTTCTTCTTTTGAAGCACATTTTTAACTGAAAATTTTTGGTGGATTCTGTGAAGTTCAAGTTACTTGAAAGTGCTATTGTGGAAGTGGTCTATCACAATAAAGTGCTGCTACCTCTGTGCCGGTTCCCTTCTAGTCCTACTCCGTTCAACTCGCAATATGCTTGCGATACAGAAACACAAGCTCTACCAAATTTGTTTGTAGTAAGCGTGTCCCCACTAACAACCTCAGTGGAAGGAGACCCAGCATGTAATTTTGTGCTAAAGAAAAAATAAATATTCACCACAAATAAACTGGGAACTACATTTTCCGTTCAGTTCAAGAAATGGTGTGTTTTTCTGAGGGCATGCCAGCCGGAGGAAACCATCTCACTACAAAGAAAGCAAATCGCGATAAATTGTCTTGCTTCACTGATGGATTCATCTCTGCCATGATTGAATATGATCCTGTCTTACGAGGCTGAAGAGTAATTTCATATTAAAGAGCAGTCCAGATAAGAACTTCAGAGTAAATGCAATCCTCATACCCGGATTAAGCACTTGTCCTACCTCTGCTCATGACACCTCGTGGATTGCTGGTGGAAGAGAGCCCAGTGATGTGACTATCACTGTCCCTAGAGCCCAGGCCTTCAATATGGGGGTCCAAAATGTCACTCCAGCACCGTCTCCTTTTGCAGTCTCTGAATGGCCACCGGAATGCTTTGGCTGTGAATGCAGGACTCGCGGGAGTCTGTATGAGACGTGGAAGAAGCTGCCAGCCCCGCAGCTGAACCTACTACAGCTGAAAATCTCTCCGAAGCATCCTGCCTCCCCTTCTGTTCAGGACTGAGTCTCTCCTCAGCCTTCCTACTGTGCAAGCTCTCCAGTAATCAGCATCCCTGGGAATGAGATGCTCCGCATTTCTTGAAAATTCACACCCTGAATTAGAAGTCTACATGGGGATGGAAAAGCCCATGTTTAAGCTTCAGTGGTGGAGGAGGGGGTGGTCTTATTATTAGGCTTCTTCCAGTCTTTCTACATATCTTTTGGATTTCAGTAAAAGACAAATTGCCTTATCTCAGAAAGAAATTATTGAAGGTTTTAGTTTAGTTTTGGTTTTGAAATAGTAGTATCTTTATTCTGATTTTCCTTGTTCATTAAAAAATGGAAAGGATCTTGGGACAGTTAGGCAGATAGTTAGATGCAGCAAATCCGTTTCCTTAATTTATTGATGAAGTTTGTAATATATGCACTTTTGAGTTGCTGCTATTTTTCAACTAAGAATTTACTCTGGGATGGGTTCAGTTACAAAATAGAAACTTCGTAGAGTTTTGGATTAGGTCACCTGGAAACATCATTGTCTTCTAGTCTTCAGGTCCCCCTTTTTTGAAGGCATCCTTCAGAAAACAAACGAACGAAAAAAAACCCCAAAAAAACACATCTATTTTTTTGTGCCCTTTATCGCTTTGAAGGTGAAAATCATGACAAGTGTCTGTCCTTAATATTAACTGATGAATTGCAATTGAAAGAGAACAGTAGTTCACTTTCATAGATAGCTAAGGCTTTGTTTTGCACTTAAATCTCTCTTTTTGCCTACAAAATGGAGGGGCAACAATAAGGGGGGTGAGGCCACGTTACATACAACCCCTACAAACTGGTTCCTACCTCACACTGCAAGTGACATGTATATATAATACCTTTAAAATGAGAAAGGCAGTCTTTATTTCAGATTTTCTTGTGAGAGGCCGAACAGCCAAGAGGCGTATGGGAGAATGTCTACCTTACTCAGGGAGTCCTGAGCCAGCCAGATGCACTTTTCTTGACAGATTTTTTAGCAAACTGTCTGGCCTGGGTTTGTCTTGTACTCCATGTCAGTGTTTTATTTATGAAGACTCTGTTGTTTTCTGCCCTAGAATAAGACAAGACGAATATTGTGTGATTAAAGAAAAGATTTTTAAAAAACTTTTATTATTGTTGGTGTTAAGATTTAGCAAGGATTCAAATGATATAAAGGTAATATGTTTCGTAACATTAAATGTATTTAAAAACGATTGCTCCTTTTTGTCCTTTTTTGCTTAATAATAGCCAAGCTAAAAATTGTATATGATTCAAAATAGACTAATCTTCCTTATTTTGATATAAGACTATTCTAAAACTGCAGTGCTCTCTGTTCCCCACCCTAGGAATTGTTTGTCTTTAACAGTGGTCAGAGCTTTGCAGTCATTTCAGCAAAGACGAGGTGGGACATCTGCTTTATAAAATACTCAAAGGTGAATTTCAGTTGAGCTAGGGCTATGCAAATTTGAGAATGGATCTGAAGCTTTCATTGAAGAATCAACCACCTTGCTTCTGGCCTTGGAAAAACTTGTTCTTGTAACGTGTCGTTCCTGGCACTCGGCTGTAGGGAGCTCTCTGCAGCTGACACATCAGTTCTCCTGAGATTTCCCAGGCAGATTTACAGCATCTAGAAATGTGTTCCAAACTTCTGCTTATTCAAATCGGGTTGTCTGAGGCTTGCCCAATGCTAATTTTCAGCCTGGAGCACAAGTAGGTAAGAAGTAAGAGGCTGATTGCACAAGGGCTGATCACATGAGGAGGTCTGGTTGAATGGCATCAAGCTGTCACCAGGATTCCTTGTGAAAGTAGAGCTTGTAGAAACTCCACTTCCATATCTGCTGCTCCCGTTAACAAATTAGAAGAGCTGAGAGCCAAAAGTTGTTATTGAAGCCAATGAATATCTGTCAGCTTGCAGCCTGTGTTAGAGACGCACGTGCTTGGAAAAGCTGTCTCTTGCTTTTGGAAATGCATTCACGCACATGTCAGCGTGGAATCAGCTTAGGTAATTGGTGCCTTTGTTTATCTGGATCTGGATTTTAAGAACATTGTTAATGTGGTTTCTAGGAAGGTGTCGCTTGCTAGAGCAGCCTTAAGTGACAAGATCCTTTGACCCACCCACTAGGAAGCTGGAGTCCTTTTAAACGTGCCAGCAAAGCTCTCCTACACTCCACGTTCTGCCGAAAAGAGGAGACAAAGCCTTGCCAGTCAGCAGCGCGCCGCTGCAAGAGCCGGTGGCAAGCCATAGCCTATGGTGCTTGGAAACCCGTTGAAGGAGCACTGGTGGTGTGGATTTACAGTCATTTCTGTACTGGCCTATGCACTAAACGAAATTGTGTTGGCCTCAGTACTTTGAAATAACATGTTTTTAGGGAGAAAACTACATGGAGTTTTGTCTCCTAATTTGCTTATTAATTAAATAAATAGGAGCAATAAATGTATCCCCCCAATCCCTGCTTTGGAGTCCTCATTAAGAATGTGAAATTTGGCCTGGAGATAAGGAAATTAAAAGATTAAAAAAAAAAAAAAAAAATGCAAGTGGCTGAGATTTTCCCAGCTGATGGAAAGGAGATTTGTGGCTATATCAGCTTCAGCTCCTTTTGAAAATACTGGCTCTAAAGATGTCTTCGGTACCTGCCCGCAAAATCAATCTGCAGTAGTGCACATAAACTGAAGTCACAGGGATTTAGGGCATGAATAGGCTTCAGTCCAGAACTGGTGATGTTCTCCTGATCAGGCATAGCTGAATTTAATATGGTACAAATATAGAGTTGGGAATTTTATTGATTTATTGTTTTATTTAACAAAATTTACTAAGATTTTAGGGTTATATATATTTTCAAAAGAGGAGGCTGTGGGGAAAAAGAAAAGTCAGATGGCTCCAGATGTTTCAGATGTTGCAGTCGTGGAAAATAAGAGCAAAAACTGTACGGTTTTTGGTTCGGTAGAATCAACCTAGAGTTCTCCGGAGTACAACTGCTGCTAATTGATGCACTTGGGAATGAGTTTCTTTGGCTTCTGGGGTAAACAGAATCTGGCCATTTTTATTTATTATTTTGTCTTAGAATGCCCATGTTCACAGTTTCACTGATCGTCTTTACTTAATTACTGCTAAAATACTAAGCAAGAATTAACTGGGTGTTGCTCTTTCTCTGTTTTCAGTATTCACTGTTACTATGCAAAATCTGTTTCATGTGAGATGACTGCATATCAAAGTGACTAATACCTTAAAAAATGCAATAACCAGGACATGTTTTTTTTTTTTTTAATATTTTTCACAACACATTTGGTCCTGGTAAGTTCTTAAAAATAAGAATTGTTAGTTTAAAAAATAATAATTTTGAAACAGGCTTATCTTTAAGGAAAGAAACAATAAAACTAAAGGTAAAAATCACTGACAGAACTAAAAATTAGCAAAGTGGCAAAACTGAAGCTGACATTTTTTGCTTTCTTTAAACTTTCCTTCACTTTTTTCCCCACCCTCTAGAGCTGGGGCTGCCGTTCATTCTCTTCATCAGGTATGTGCACTGCTCTTTGAAATTACTGAGATAACAGAAGTAATTTTATTTTTGTACTTTCTGATTTTATGTATTATGTGGAAAAGCTACAAAGCAAATCATAGAATCATAGAATCATAGAATTGTAGGGGTTGGAAGGGACCTCGAGAGATCATCGGGTCCAACCCCCCTGCCAATGCAGGCTCCCTAAGCCATAGCACTTAGATAGGCATCTCTGCGGGGCTGAAAT
>JMFS01022104.1:0-10445 GCA_000699545.1 Podiceps cristatus | reverse complement strand
GGGCAACCACCACAAAGGCCCCGTGGCTTCGCGCTGGAGAGACGGGGAAAGGGCGGCAGTAACCAAACCACGCCCAGGGCAGCAGTTCCTGCTCCTGCAGCCGGCTGTCAGATCCCTCCTGGTCAACAAGCGCGTTGGATGTCTGCACGGCTTCTGCTCTCATTTAGTATCAACAGATGTACGTTGGCTTGCTGATCACCGAGCTTCCTTTGCAGGTATACGATGCCATACGCGTGCATCTCGCCGGCGCGTGTAATGCAAACTGCTTTATGTTAGGGACTGACAGTGTTGGATTCAAATTGTTGTCTTCATAATTAGTTTAAATACTAAAATACTACGTTTCCCTCTTCTGTCCCTAAACATTAGTAAATGCAATATACACGCTGAGCGTGAAAGCTGCTAGGAGCAAAGGCGAGATATTTACTGCTTCAGCTGTTCTATTACTTTAATAAAACATATAATTGGATTCTAATCTGAAAGCATTAAATAGCAGATATTTTTTACCTACTTAGAGATTACTTGGGTACTGTCAAAAGAGTTCTAAGTTTAAGCTCAGCTGCCCTCATTTTCCTGAATAGGATATGAAATGGTTTATCTTATTTTCCCCTAATTATAAATTGGGAAAGTAACTGAGTCTCATGTTGAGATGATAAATAACATGATTAGTGTGTTGACTTTATCACGGTCTATGACCAACTATCATTTCGTAAGTCATTTGGTTGCCACTTACTAATAACACCCTAATCTCTTGAAGGAGAGGATATTCTAGGAACATCTCTCTTGCTGAAGAGACGTACAAAACCCACTTCCGCGTGGGTGGGGGCAAGCTGCATTCGTGTTCCCCTGTACGCATCCGGCTACTCTGTCCTTCTCCTGGGATGCTACGGAACACTGGTTCTGGTTGCCAAGCGAATCGTATGGGCCCTTCGCCGCGGGCCGGCTCCGGCCCACCTCCGCTGCAGCCAGCCGCAGCACAGGCTTCTCGTGTTTCTAAGGCTGACGCTTAAAAACCGCAGGTTTGAAACAGAGCTGATTGTAGGGTGTCCAGCGGGCGCGTACGGAGTCGGCAGTCTGAACAGGTCGTGCTCAACAGGTAGAGTGTAAGAGGAGGTAAAAGAGGGGGAGTAAGGGGTTTGAGAAAAAAAGGAGAGACGACGTATTTTAGGGAGGGTTTTTCTTGTTTTTCAGCTGAAATGTCCCTACCACAACTGCGTATGTAGTTTCACGTTCTGTATATGATATGTACGCGTCACCAGCTTTCTGAAAGTAAACGAAAAATGATCTCTTTTTTCAAAGTCCAAGAAAATAAAAATTTTTAATAAAATTTTCATGGAAGTAAATCCCCACATTTTTAAGAAATCAACTGCATTATCTGCACAATGATGACAAAACAGTCAAGTAATTCATTGTATTAAATAACTGAGGAAACTAAATAAATAATAAAATTATTCTATAAATACATACCAAGCTTAGAGAAGCAGCTTATTGGTGTATAGTATTGTGCAAAACCTGTCGTGTACTCCTCTCTCCCGTCAGCAAAGCTAGGGCAGACAAGAACGAATGTACGCTGATTTTTCAAGAGGAAAACTCGCCCTATCCAAGCACCTCTCCCCGGAATAACGAAATACGCAGCACGGTTGTTTCTGTACCAAACCCAGCTTCCAAACTCCAGGCAGTCTGTACAGGTGAAAGCTCTTTAAGAAGCAGTCAAACAATAAAAACAAGGACTGATTGAAACAGTTTTGGCAAAACAATTTTGCTGTCAGAGAGTCCCAGAATAGAGAAGAACATTAAGAGATACTGCAGAATAAAACAGTGTTTGCACACCCCCCGAACCTGCTTCTAAACAAAACCGGAGTGTTAAGAAAAACACTTCTTTGAGCCAAAAGTCAGGGTCAGGTTGCCAATGTTACTTCACGATAGAAACAGTATTTTCGTGCTGGCTGCCAAACAAGTGCAAGAAGAACTGAAAAGCCATGCTGAGGTGGGGAGGGACGAAGACGTAAGCAGTGTACAACACCATTACTAACATAGTCATGTTAAAAGTGTAGAAGAGCAGCTTTTCCCAGGGCTCCATGAGATAGCTGCAGGTGATGAGTTCAAACTGGCAGTAAAGCCAGAAGAGATAGTTCTTCATGCTCTTAATGTCCATCTTCGGCTTTGTGCCGCCTCCGAAAGCCTTCCCTGTTACAATAAAGGATAGTTAGTAGAAATAGAAACCTTACTGGGGGGAAAAAAATGGCAAAAAATACATAAAAACATTATATGGGCAGCACCTTCGTGTTACTCAGTTTGCTCGTACTGCCCATTTTTAGTAAGCGATGTTTTAAAAAGACAAGAGATCTCAAATCCCAAGATGGCAAATACATTTTAAAGCATAAAACATGATCAGATAGTAACAGACTAGAATGTGTCATTCTTTTACCCCGTCCCATAAAAGGCTTCATTTGTACTCCATTTGTACTCCTTCTGTACTCCATTTGTACTCCTCCTGTACTCCATTTGCCTTTCCTGCCTTCAGTTCTGAACACAACAGTCCAATTCACACCACCCCGTACTGGGCACCATTATTTACTAAGCAGGTTCCCCAAAATCTGTTGGGTTTTTTTTTTTCCCCAGAAATAGATTACCCAATGATTGTTGCAATTCCATTCCGCAAGCCAAACTCCACTTTCATAGCTTTGTTTCGCACTGGATTATTTAAGACTCTGTAGAAGCAGCTTAATTCAAAAAACACGTTAAACCCCTCTCTCGGGCACCACTGGTGGATTCGGGTGCCGAGCTCGGCTCGCAGCCTGATTTCCGCTCCTGCAGACCGAATGTTGTCTTATGGTTCAGTTGCTGCTGGAAAGCAAACTGGGAGTTTGCAGAATACCACACACATACACCAAAAGGAAACTATATACAGATTATCCAGCTGCTTCTGCAACAGAGATTGGCTCAATAAAAACATAGAAGTGTATTTTAAAGCTTTGTGTTCAAACAAATGCTAGTAATTATTGTTACATGATTTAGTTACCAGAACACAGAACTGGCGAGGTAAAGGGCAAACAGGACTATTTCACTTACTGGTGTTTCCTGTCATTTTGTAAGTAAGAGGAAACAAAACAAAACCTGTGATTCCCCACTTCTTAATTGGAAAGTGAGAACTTTTGGTGGCGTCGAGATCCGTGGGAAAAAATCTTATTCCACAGAAATGAAATACAACCTCATAGATCTATATAGAGTGGGATTTTATCCTAAAAAAAAAAAAAAAAAAAAAAAAAAACCACAACCACAAAAAAACCCCAACACTTTTTGGTTTTTAGAAAACTTTTGCCTCATCTCTTCCATTTTACTTCCATAGCTTCCACACCTCTTTTCTGCCTGACAGGTGAGATAAACTAGGCAATGCTTCTACTTATTAGCAGTATCTTCACTATATCCATCGCATTTCTGTACATTGCATGCAGTTTTTACTAGATCTAGGTTATCTTAAGCCTTTTATCATCATTGCCAAGCTACTTTGAGGAAAGACTTTTCTTACAAAAAATGGATTTTGCAAAAAGTAGGACTTACCTCTTAGTTTCTCGCTGATGACAAAATGTCCAGGTGAGAGATGCTGCCCGACACTTCTGCCTTTTGCAGCTGAACAGCTCCCGTACAGATTAAGCAGCAGAAACAATTAGCTTTGATCCTCAATTACAGAGTGTGTCCTCCATACCCCGCCCTCCTTCACTATTGCTTCAAACTCCTCTGGCTAAAGCTCCCCGCATTATGCAACAAGGCCAGCCACGGCCCGGCTTGGTACCGTGCTCTCCTGACTTGATCATTTGTACGAAGTCCGAGTTGGAAGAACTGCAGGTAGGGAGGAACATAGAAGGCTGAAATACTATTTAGGACAATCAGCAAAAAAATCCTTACAATTAGAGCATCCCCTGATTTTGAATCTCCCAAAATATCTCTGCTGCTGTGGGACTTTACGATGAAGGCTGCTGAAGTTCCTACAAGGTGCAATTTAATGTCCATGCAAAAATACGGTGTCAGAGTTAAGTAGCCACAAAAATGAAGCTCAATTAATGTGTCACAGGAAAGTCTCCGGTGAAGCCACCACCTCCTGCAGCCTTTGATTAACGCCACTTTCAGACAGTTCCCAGGCTTCTCTGTGTCGGTAGCTCCCAGCCCTGTATATACCGCTCAGCCGCCGTCATCCAGAAACACCAGAGTGGGGAGAATACCCGTATATACCGCTCAGCCGCCGTCATCCAGAAAAAACAGAGCGGGGAGAATACCTGGACAAGATTTCTGCAAGGAAAAGACGGTGATTTTTTTCTTAAAAATGCTACGAAATAAAACCAAGCCACAAATACTTGAGGCATTTTAATGATCTAATTGGACAAGCAAATTAGGTAGAAATCTGCATAATACATTATGTTCTGAACTGTCTGCCTGCAGTCAAATCGTTTCCAAATATGAATCAGTTTCATTTGGGGAAAATACGCCACAAGCCACGTCTGAGGCATCTGGGCCTCACCTTCTTCTCCCCTTCCTTACCAAACAGCCTCAGCTGATCTATTAGCAACTCCTGACCTACTCCCTCAACCTTTTTTTTTCCCTCCATAGTTTTCAACAAACTGAAGTTTTCTGTTTAAAAACTGTCCACTTCCAACAGAAAAGTGAGAAATGGTCAGCCACTGCCCCGGCAGCGGCAGTCGACGTGCCCCACGCCCTGCCTTTCTCCCGCAGAGCCCGGGGAGAGCATCTCGTCAGCTGGACCAACGACTATGTCATGGAAGAGAGAACCCAGCTTGGGGTCTAGAGACTGGACTCATCAAAGGTGCAACATAATTGCCCTGGAGTACTGCCGCAGGATTATTATCTCGGGAGTTTCTACTTCCAACCAGACTTTCTCAGCTACATATTTCAATGAAGTACAGACGGGTGGGGTGGGAGGAAAAGCTTTTTAGGTTTTGTTTGTTTTTTTCCCCCATGAAAATGTTGGTGAAAAACAATACATAACACCAACACTGTTGATTTTACACCCAGGAGAAACAACATTTGACTTCCACAGTGCCCATGTTCGTGGCAGGCCAGCATCCCTGCTTCACGTTACTCGCCTTCCCCGCGAGGCGGATCAGCCCCTCCTGAATCCTTGCGGCAGAGCACCAATTACCGGGGCAGCCAAAGGCAGGGCTGTCACCCCCGTGCTCTGAACCCTCTCCAAAAACTATTTGCATAAGAGCCAGGAAATCTCAGGTAGGTGCTTCTGCTGGTCTTAAGTGCAAAACTGTACGAATGTTTTCATTCTTTTCAGTAATTCTCCACTAGTTCTTTCAATAACAAATTCCCTCCTGTTGTTACAAGGCAGATAGTGGGGCTCGTCTGGGTTTGCTTTAGTTCTAACGGCTTCAAAACGTTTTTAGGCGGGAGCTGAGAGCCAGTGCGAGAGAGAGAGAGGTGGCAGTGCAGAAGAACAGGCGGTTTCACAGCAGTGAAGCGTCGGGGTAAGCAGAATCCATCCCGTATGCGATGCTGCAAGCAGATCTTGGGCGGTGGTATGCAAAGCCCCGGGCACCCTCTCCTCCCGGCTTTCCAAGCAGCCACTCCTGCTGCTTTGCCCAGCTTCTACATCAGAGCTCACAAATACCTTTCACAATTCCTATTCAGATGTGCGTAGCTTCACTCGGAATACAAAATTTGCCCCAAATGCCTACCTTTTGAGGCAGTTTTAGCCTATGTGCTTTAAGATACTTCTCCCCACACAGAGAAGAAACACCAATAGTCTTCAACATTAAAACAAAACAAACAAAAAAACAAAAACCCCACAAAACACAAACAAAACAAACCCCCCAAAACCCAAAACAAACCACACACTGCCCCAAAAAACCCTACCACCACCAAAAAAAAAAAAAAAACCAAAAAAAAAAACAACCCAGAGAAAACCATACTGCTAGATTTGGTAAGACCCTGTGATGGATAACATGGAGAAAGCATTTTTTTGCGAAGTTCCTACTCTGAAGAGCAGGAAAGAGACTCCCCTGGGTACCCTCTGTCCCAGGGGGGCTGGTCCCGTGTTTTCAGGTCTCTTGATTGCGTTGCCCACACAATTAAAAACCTCTTTTTACTGCTTCTCACTGTCGTTTCCAGCCAAACAGATTCAATGTGTGACATGTAAAAGTCACACAGCGACAGCAATAATTCTGCCTAGCAAGGGAAACATGAATTAAAGAAGCAAACCAGAACCATTCCAATTACCACCGCAATTACGGAATCACCAGCCTCCCTTTATTAAGTTCGGTGAGGTTCCCCACATGGAAAAGCAGTGACTTCTGGTTTACACAGAATTTAGCAGATTAGCTCCATAAGGAGAAGTACGGGGGTATTTTCCTATTATTTCATGCCTTATAACAGGATCCTCTGATGTCTAATAAGGTGCAAACCCGTGCTGAGGCATTTGCTCTGCGTTTGGCTTGCGAACGGCTGCCTTCTCCGTGGCTTCGCTGCTGTCTAGTAAGGACTATGTCATAACGCTGCTTTTTGCTTCTGTCACCTCCTTTGACAAAATTTGTATCTTTAATTTTAATACTTCTGATTTAACTGAAATTGGTCACGGGTTAAAAAGTATGGTATGTGGGAGTATATAGAGGTAATGTAAGAAAATAAGCCTAATTTCCATAGCAGGCCAAGCTAGGAACGCCTGAAATCTCTCTGCCTCACACCTGTACAATATGGTTAGTCGTTTCTCTCTCTACTTAAAATTAGGACACTGGAAACTAATCAAAGCGGAAAGCCAAGGTGATCAGGAGAGCTTTCTCTCTGACCTGCCCCATCCGTCTATCCACACAAAGCGAGGCACAGGCGAGTTTGTTCTGTCCTAGTAGTGTACTTGAGTTTGTTTCATCCCTTTTGGCTCCAGCACCGCTTGGAAAGAACGGAAAGAAGCAACATCGCCGATGAATTATTAACATAGCGGGGAGGCAGCCTGCTGCAGCCCTCCGCGACCGCCAGCACCTGCGCGTGCACTAGTACGAGCTCTTCTGCTGGCAGGTTGGAGTCTGTACCGTGGTTCCGCGTGGCTGGGCAGCCTTTCCCACCCTCTCCCTCGTGCCGGCAGGGAGGGCACGTCAGGGAGCTGCCGGGGCTGGCAGGACAGGGCTGCACGGCGTCCTCAGCCTGCCCACCACCTGCCCGCACAACCACAGGCGCTGAAGGAAGGGGCGGGATGGAAACACGCGACGGGGCAGGGAGATGGCGGAAGGTCGGGCAGCCAAGGCAACCTGGCCAAAGGTGCGTGTAACCTGCTACAGAACCACACCGTGGGGTAAGTAATGTGATCGCAAACAGCGGTGCCAGCCTCCTCCTGTGAACACCTGCAGCCTCCAGTAGTCACCCTGTGTCACAACACCCGAGCACCAGCCTCACGGCACAGGGACAGAAACCCAGCGCTAAGGGACAGCTCGTAGAGCGAACGTTAGCAGGACTCGCCAGTACTATCAAGCTGCACCAAAGAACCGACAGAACATCCACGCTCCCCATCTCTGTTCTTGGAGAGGAATTGCCCTATGGTGTAGAACAGGCCAATTCTTAGAAAGGCTCTGTTCTGTGGGGTGTAAAATACCTGGCACGCGGCTCCACAGATCCCGGCACCAGAGAAGAGGTTCACCTGGAGCGCTGTCACGCCTGGGTGCAGGCTGGGTGACATCACGTAACAACTAGATGAGGAATGTATCTTGATGAGGAAAGTATCTTGGCTCGAGCTCACGGGGGCTTGTCTTACTGCCGTTTGTAATGAAAATAACATATTTTAATTATTACATTGTTGCCCGCAAGAGTCATACAATTTCCCAGCATGCTTCCTCACACCTGGCTAGACCAGTTCAGGAACTTTAATTCCACATCAAGACAGATAATTAAGTGAAAACTATGGAGGCTAGTGATCTCCAAAAGCACAAAGAATATGAATAGCTGGCCCAGGAGGATTAGGCACAGATAACTTCAACCTGAAGTAAGATGGTATCTCATACCATTTAATGTGTCACGAACTGAGCATTTCATAAAAGCTGGATAGTGAAGCATGTCAGAGACCTTCCCAGTTGCAATTGCTTCTTATCTTACTATACAGCTCACTCACATTATTTTTTATTTAGCTACCAGTGATGCACAGGAAGCTCCACCAAAGTTTCTTCTGCCCACCAGTGTCCCAGCCGTAAACACAGCACACTCCTGTGGGGCAGTCGCTGGGGCAGTCCTTGCATGGTGGGTCCGTCGCCGAGGCCCGGGGCTCTTCTCCAAGTGCGGTTCAAATTCAGCCCGTTTTCCAGCTGCAGGCTGCGCCTTGTTCCTTCACCTGGCAGGATTTCACATCCCTTTCCGAACTGAGGATGGGTCACTGAGGAACAGAAAAGATGAGGGAAGCTACGTGTTCTGCACTGAGCAGCTACGCTCTGCTCTCTCCCTCTTGTTTCTCTAAGCTGTTACCAGCATTTATCAGTTTCAGTTCCTCTCTCCAGCCCATGCTGTGGTATCACTCTACATGCAGCTGATGTTGTTTCAGGTCCAAAGCACGTATACCACTGAAAAGAAAAAGCTGCCTAAAAGGAGTTTAAAATCTAGAACTGTACAGATACAAAGCCACAGCTGTGCATTGCAGAGCTGAATGCCCAGCCCGAGACCGAGAGCTGATTAAAGGGGGAGTTCTCCTAAGACCAAGATTCTCCCGTTCTATAATTTCTAGGATCATTCTGTAGTTCTACCTTAAGACAGGAGTGATACAACCCTAGCTATCTTGCAGACCTTCAGCACACTTTATATGAAGACCTGACCGAAGCAGGAAGTAGAAGAAATTTAATTTGGCTTTTAGTAGAGAAATAGCCATGGTTCTTTATTTTAGACATTTTTACCATCATACAGCACATCATATGCATAATGATAGTCAGAACAAGCATAGTTCTGTCAAATACTATGCAAGAATTTATTAGCATAGGACTTGGAAAAAAAACCACACCAAACCAAAAAACAAAACAAACAAAAAACAAGGTGCATTTTTTCAACCAGATTTATTCTGTATATTATTCTAAAATCATACTCCCTGTCATTAGCCTATTAGTCAGGTATGCAGAAAACTACATCAGCGTGCCCTGCTAAGAGTGACACCACAATAAAGTGGCGCAGGGTGGGAACTGGGGACTTTCACAGACCCACAGAATGGTAGGGGTTGGAGGTCCTTTAGCACTGGTCAGGGACATCACATCCTCCTGCACTGCCATCTCCTCATTTCTTTTCCCCTCCTCAATCAGCTCAGCAGTAAATGCACCTCTGGTGAACAGTCTGAGTAAACATTTCAACTACATACTTCAAGGAAATTCCAGCTTTAATTAAGAACTCTGAAGCTGACTCACAAGTACTCCTGCAGCAACTGAGTCTCGAGAGGTGACAAAGAACTACAGCAAACTTCAGTTGTGCTGCCAGCAAATACGGTTGTCTCCCACATGTGTGTGGAGTGGGGGGTTTCTATATATAGGCTCAGGATAGCGACAGCTGCAGTCCCGATATGCCCCGTTAATGCTTCATCCCTTTTCCAGGAAGACACTCAGCTGCCTGATTTTGTCACAGGCACTGGGGGAATTCCAAAGCCTTCATGACCTACCCCAGTAGCAAAGAAGGCAAAAAGGGATCTTCAGCAGGCAACAATTAATTTTAAATCATTGCAACATGAAACCCTCCCTCACCTCATGTTGAAACCACAGGAAACAGTGCACTGGGTTTAGAACATGCAAAGGAATATTCCACTTACGGAGCACCAAAAGGATAATAGTTGTGTGCTCGGTTCTCTCCCAGGTATGTCAACACACACTTAGCAAGTGCCAATAATTTACCGTAACTGGTGCACTGTACAGAAGATTTCTCTGAAAGATAAATTAGCATAGGGTGAGGTCCAAGGAGCTGATTTTAAGGACGAAAGACAAGGGACTCAAGATTTGTTTTTTTAAGAGAATATGCAAGATGAAAGGATGAGCTCAGTGATTTTCTTTTGTTATAACCACGACGGGTCGTTACCGAAATGCATGTCCCTTCCTGGGCAAGAATCAATTCTCACTCCCATCCTCTTTAACTGTAATTTCAGTTGCAGCAGCTAAAGCCTACCTGATCATTTTACCACCCCCCAAAAAAGGTCTCAAAGCTAAATTCAGTATTTCAGCTGAGAACAGCTCCACACCCAGCTGCCACCGGGAGACCCAGCCTTGCCCTGAGAATAAAGCCCCGCCAGCAGGCTGAGGAGGAGGGCAGTCTCTGCGAGGCAGGAGCCCTTGGTCCTTGCCTTGCGAGGGAAATAACCCCAAGGGAAAAAACAAAAACAAACAAAAAACACCCACAAACTAATCAAACAAATCCTCCCCCAACGCCCTCGGGTCTCGGCTGTTCGTAATAAACGAGGGGAGAGGGCAGCCGTGCAAAGTCTCCTCAGC
>JMFS01022101.1:0-32264 GCA_000699545.1 Podiceps cristatus | reverse complement strand
CCCAATGACCAATACGGCCCATCCCAAGCAGTGATCACAGAGCGCAAACAAGAACTATCTCGGAACAGCAATATTCCCCAGCAGTGACCTCAGAACCACGACATCCAGAGAGAGTGAGTAAGGAAACGAACAGCTGAACAAATGAATGAACAAATGAAAGGGCTCCTGGCCCACCAGCCAACCCCCACTTATACTGGGCATGACATCTATGGTATGGAATACTCTCTTTGGCCAGTTTGGGTCAACTGTACTGGCTATACCCCTCCAAGGTTTTTACACCTGCACTTTAGCAAAACCTGACAACCTGAAAATGCCCTTGATCTTGTAGTAGCAACTAATAACATCAGTGTATTATTAACATTCTTCACATACCAAATCCCATACTAAATCCAAAACACTGTAGCTGCTGGGAAGGAAATTAGTTCCACCCTGGCTGAAGCCAGGGCAATCACATAACTGATTTGTCTATGCCTAGAGTCAGCTTTTGTTTCCCCATTGGCCCCTACTATGAGATATGTGTCAGAAATGCCTCTGTACCCTAGATAAACATGAAGCTTTCAAGTAGTCTGGACTAAATTTCTATCAAGTCAGCATAACATACAGTTCTTCTTGAGGAACAGACATCTGAGATGCATCTAAGGGTTACATATTTTTATACAGAGTTCAGTGAAGAAACTTACAGGCAACAAAATACTTAGCCTCCAAAATGCACAATACAGTTGTAATAAAATCTGGACTGGAAAAATTCATTCCATTGAAACTGCTTTTTATAGCTCTCTGCTTTATTTAGAAATATTAAAAAAATCAATGATGTTAGAGGTAAGTTTTAGAACAGATTTAATCTGAAGCATTGTATCAGGGAAATGGCACAAACTTACTTCATGTGTATGCTATTTAACATTTTTGTTGTGAACTTAGGGCTATCTATATGCTGAAAATTATTGGAGTGCGCATTTCTGCAGGCTAGGCAGCAGTATGGAAACTGGGAAAACTGAATTCTACAGATATGCACAGATTGAGTTACAGTAGGCATATAGTTCTATCAAGTAATCACCAATTCTCATTGAAATACTTCAAAGTACTTTGCAACGATAGTTGTTTTCATGTTCAATTTTTGTATCTCCAGTGGTTGCAGTTCAACCTCCACTTTAAAAGATGGGGGCTTAACTGAACAATAAACATTGTGATCATAACTTCAAAGATAAATTCTCTTGAACTAGGATTGGAATTGATTCTCTTTTCTCTTTAACCAAAGAAAGGTGAATGCATGATGTTTAAATGGAAAAAAAATTCAAAGCCAACCATTCTGTCTTTTAGGTTATTTTTTGTGAAAATGAAACTTATTACAGATAAGAGTCCTTTTGTTTTTCTATCAGTAATAGTTTTTGCTTTCGTAGCAGGGTGAGATAGCTCACTCATTTTGTAAATAATTTAGAAGAAAATTTAAACTCTACAATGGATAATTTTGGAAAGAACTAGTTTCCAGAGAGTCTTGCAACATCCTCTGTGTTCTTAAATAACTCTGGGCTGATCTGTTTTCTTCTGTACTTCCTTAGCTCTTTTCATTTCTGAAGGCAGTTGTTGTGTTTCCCCCCTCCCTCCATTAGAATGAAGTGATTTCCACTTTCTAAGTAACTATTCTCTATTAACAGATCTCTTTAGGCTAAATTTGTCATGTCTATGAGAATAAATTGGGTTCCCTTAGAGAATTTTTCTGGCTTTCTTACTATCAGTTTTAAAACTGCTGAGTTTACCCCACTAAGCTTGTTAGGGCTCTTTCACTTTGAGTCTGTCAAGAGGCTCTGATCTGAAGCATTTCATTTCTTTGCATTTTTCCGTATGTTAATCTGGCAGAATCCAGCAATGTAATTTGGCATATTCATAATTTGGTATTTAAGTCACAGAAGTAGTTTAATTCAAACTTTTGAGTGCTTCATTTGACAGGGGTGCCCTGCAGAACATTCCGGCCATTACAGCTGTATTGTAGCTTCTACATATCTTTCTTAAACAATTACATTCAATCAAAGATATTAGAGGACCGTTTTCCTTTCAGTGTAATTGTGAATTAAAACAGCATCTCACAAAATTGTTCATTATGTAAGATTGTCCTGGAGTGAATACAGCTGCAAAGTGCTTTTGCGGGTCCAGGTTACAAGATCTAAAGTTATTTGACTTCATCAGGGAAGGAACATCTAGTTGGCTTGTTACAGCTGTTACCACATACACAGTGGAGCAGTCTGAGTTGCAGAGTACTCCTTAAAGAGGTGATCAGTATTCAATCCACTTAGTAGATGTCCTTAGGGAAGCAGGACTGAGAGGAAGAAAAGTGATTTCCTGAAGTGCTCACTGTATGTCACTTATAATTATTAATGATTGTGTCAGGGATTCATTGAAGCAATCTAGGGAGCAGTCTTCTTGGATCAATCCACAGAAACATCAGATGAAAGATACAGTATTTTAGTCTTCAAGACTTAAAAAATATACTGTAATTTGTTTTCTGACTACTATTACATGCTGAATTTTTCTTTCTCTTATGACATATATTCTAGGAAAGAATGTCAGGGCCCTGAGTGCCCCTACAGCACCTCTAAGGAGTTTGGCTGCCCATGCTCAAAGTGCAGCTCTAACCCCTATCATCCCGTTGTGAGATAATGTGGGAGCTGCATAGATGCTTGGCTGTTACTGGGCTGTTGCTTGACTCTGGTTTCTGTTGCTGATTTGCTCTGCCTTTCTTGTTGAGTGCTGTGGGGCTGTCCACGTGTCAGAGGGGACGATGCCCTGCTGTCACCTTCGCCTTCCCTTGGGGTGCAGTCCACTCTAACAGCAGTTTATTAATTTATTTTCAACATTATAATTCCACTAAAGTCAATAGAGACACTCAGGGTATCAGAAGCAGTTCAAGGTAGCTCAAGGTTAAATCTGGATGTGCTTGTCTGTCCATAGTGATGTAAATTAAATCACTATTCCAAAAGACTGGATGGCATAGTGAGTCAAAAGTAAAATGTCCATTGACTTGGGTCAGTCTGAACTCTCCTTTGTGGAATGAGGGTAGACAACAGTTACTTTTGTCTTGAAAAGGAATTGATTGTCAGCAAATCTGCAATTCAGTCTTCTTGTTGTGTGACTTTCTGACTTTAAAGTGTGATGAGAAAACTGCTAATATATTGTCAATGTTATCTTCAATTCTATTTTTGTTTAACTTTTTATTATATTCAGTAAAATATGAAAGTGGCATTAACTTAAACGATATGCAAATAGTAAGTGATTCTTCCTACTTGGTATTCCTGATGAATAGGAAATTATACTAACAACTTTCATTATTCTATTCATTTATTACTGGAGAATAATTAGAGGTGAATGACAAAGGTCATTTTCTTCTGCAAAAATTAGGCTTCCATGTTTTCTCCACATTTACTTTCAAAAGTAAGTATCTGCCTTTGTAGCTTTTTCTCACACAAACTGTTTCCCTCCACCATTACTGACACTGGAGTTTGAACATTAAAAATTCAAGAAAATAATAAGAAAAGACTTTCCAAATTCTTTCTGTTCATCGTTCAGTGCCTTTGAGATACAAGTTACCATGTTCTCTAACTGAAATCTGAAGCTAGAAGGGAAAAAAAAAACCACATTATTGGAATTTTGACTTCATTTTGAGCTCTGTGACCTGCAGTTTGGTCAGTAGCATGTTGAAGGTTGACTACATAACACATTTTTCCATGGGCCATGTAATATATTTATATGGTCTGATTAGTTTCAATCAGCCCTCTAGGTGTCATGTGTGTTCTCTTATTTGTTCTGTAACCTAATGAGGGGGAAAAGGTCCTGGGTGGATGTTAGAAGACTATCTGGAATATGAAAGAACACTATCAAGTTACTCTTAACTCATGTGTTTCACTTAATTTATTTTATGAACCTAGAAAGCACTACATATGAAAAAAAAAATGTGGATTTTGTTGAAGTTGCTAGAGCATGGATGCCTTCTTTCTTAGATATTCTTCTTGGCTCCCAGTTATACCCATCTAGACAGGCAAGGCATCTCCCATAGGTCCTGTGCCATTTGTGACAGTCCTGCTGGATACCTTGGACATTTTGGTCTATTTCACATGATAATAGACACATAAGTTTGGGCATGTGCATTGGACTCGGCTCTTTACTGTCAATAATGGGATATGGAATCCTACAACTCCATGTGGACATCTAAATGTAGATGTCTTAATTTAGAGCTGAATCTCATCCTCAAACTCATCTGCTCAGAGATTCTTCTAGATGTCTTGAAAGATCTCTGTCTTACTACTTTACTTCAGAAAACCTCGTTTTACCTCAGTGGTGTGTAACTGCAGTGTAAAGACTTGCTTGCAAACATTTGTACCTACTCCTGGGGCAGGATGGCACCCATACTCCATCTGGATTTCAAGGTGACCAACCAGACCTGATCTACCTGACCTCTTAAGTCATTCTGGAATGTGTAACAGATTTGTCAACTAAAATGTGTAAATGATACCTGTCCGGGATGATTAGAGGCATCCCTAGCCAAATACATTTTTGTTGTTTCTATGAATAAGACTATTGGCTTATGACCATTTTTCCCTGTTACTTTGTGCATGGCTATGGAATAAAATGATCACTTGATGCTAAGGTGGCATTTATGCTGGGAGATATGAAAAGCCAGGGCACTGGCTCTGATTCTAAGACCAGCTGGTGAAATCTGGCTACCTCCTTGCTATTAAACTCTCTTTGCTTCCAATTCAGGATGGCCAAATCCAAACTGTGTATTGGAAGTGGACCTTGAATGGTCTGAATTTGCTACACAAAATGTGCCTGTGAATTTTTTTGAGAGAGTTAATTCACCTAGGCTAAAATTGTTCCGGGAATGACTGTAACAATTTAACAGTACTAGAGATGATAGCCTTTCAGTGCCCACCTCTGCCTTGGCATTGTTCATTTACTAGTGTAGATGTCTTGAGACTATTAAGAAGAATATTGGAAGGACTGTATGGAATTATAAGCATGTTTCATAAGGAAGATTTTGGTAACCAGAAGTTAAGGCATTCACCACAGAAAAGTATCAAAGCTTTTTTTTTCAGGTGAAAATATTCTGTTTGATGTTGTGTGTCTATATATCTCATTTCACCCTAGAGAATCATACAGCAGTCAGCAAACTTCGTATGGAAGTAGCACAGTGTCGATCAAAGAGGAGTAGTCTGTTCCAGAGTGGAATGTGACAGCTATTTACCAGGGAAAATAGCATAGCAGATCTGTGTAGAACTGGGACCAGGGAAGAATCCTGCCTGCAAAGGAAAATACAGAAAGACTGTAAGGAGGTAAAAGGAGATCATCAGACCTGAGGTTATTTAGGTTGTGGAAAGTTAGATAAAAATCTCACTTTGTCTCTTTTGCTAATTATATCTTGTCTGTACTAAAAGCTGGTTACCTGACTGCAGCATCTTCAAGAACACCATAACCAGAAACTTCATTTTAAGGCTTAGCTGATGTAGAAATCTATTCAGTGAATCAATCTCTGATGCAAGTGCAGTCAGTGTTCACTCACATATCCTATCCAGCTACTGATCGGGCCAAATCTTTGCATGTACTTCTGTCTTGGAGAAGGCTTTGTGTGGGCACAGTGATTTTCCTGCACAGAGCAATTACCAAGACTCTTCAAACTGTGAACTGCAGGTCTTGTCCTCATAAGAAATTGCACTGACTTAAATAAAGGGAATAGTATTAAAGGATTTACTTATATTCTTCTGTGAATATTTTTCTTTTCATTTAGAAGTAGTTTATTTCATATTTTGTAGGGGGGAAAGGGAGCATTCAGACAGGATAATCTTAATTAGACATTGGTGGGAGTAGAGAGTATTGACAGTAGGGTAGAAGATGGTTACTCTGAAAAGGAGAAAAACAGACTTTGACAATCCATGAGAGATGACCATGTCAGATAAAATGAAAAACGTATTTTCAATGTAAAGTTAGGAAGCAGCATGAAGGATGCAAGAGTTACTTTTGGCCTAATGACAAGACAGAAAGTAGCAAATTACTCAGGCTGCTGCTTCTCAACTACATGAAGGAAATGCTGTCGAGTGCTTTACGCTGCTACTTAATTTCTATTCTATAAGGCATGTATATGTTACAGCTATCACTGATTCAAATGAAAAAAAGAATTTTATCCACATTTTTAAACACTTTTTTTTTTTTTTTTTTTTCTTTCTACTGAGAGAAATAATACTGGCATTAAGATAAACGCATCTGTAAGCAGCACTGTGTCTGCACTGCTATGATAATGCCATCCCCCAAAACCAGTTGCCAACCATAGCTGCTACCATTGTACAAGATAAGCAAGTTAAAATAATTGTTTTCTCCTTTAGCACACCTTTCATGGTCTTATGCAGTTCAAATTTCAAAATCTGAATAATTTTTCTAACATGTTGCCATATTTTACTTTGCTTTAAATAACAATGTACATGTTGATCCATAGCTGTTTTAGTTATTTCTTTGGAAAATGTGTTTCTCTAGGAATCTGTGGGAAGTCTTTGCCCACACAGAACTCTTATTTTATGACTGAGGATGGTAGAAAATGGGCATACAGGACACCTAGGTGGAATCCTTTTGAGATGTATGGTAGATGAGAAAGGAGGAGTAACAGGAAAACATCAGTATACTCCTCTGCTAGGGGGTATTTACTTGTTCTATATTCCATATGGAAAGGAGCTGTGCAACATGGGGGAAAATTCTGGAGTTGACTGAACTGGAAGCATTCCAATAGTCAGAAACACTTCTTGACAAACTGAATAGGAAAAAAAAATCTAGTATATAAAATAGATTTACATGAGGAGTATAAATATCTCAGATATTATATGACTGTGATCATATTATATGAGACATGTTACAAGACTACACAGTTTTATGTCACAATATGGATCCCCCCAGTAACTAGCTTTATACTTTCATACTTCCCCAGCAGCTGACTCCAGGTGCCCTGCCCTCCTTTGCTTCATATTCAGACACACATACACACAAATGGGTCACTCGGTTGACCCCCGGGCTCCATGGTCTCCCCAAGAGCTCCCTGGGACCTCATGGCCCATTCAGTATCCAACTCACAGACCCTCTGGTCTCTCCAGTATCCATGTTTGATACCTGCCTCCCAAGCTCTTATCCTACTTGCAGCGTAGTCCTGCTTTTATTTGAAAAATTAAGTTAATTTTCAACTTAACCACACATAACTAAAACATGTTTTTACCATTTATTTATACAGTAACACTAAACTTCACAAAGATCTTCCACAGAACCGTGTGAATTTAGATGGGGGATTTGCAAATACTAACTCTCACCTCACAGGCTAATAAAATGAACATTTTCTCTATCCAGAGAACAACTATAACCAAAACTTGTTGAAAATCTTGGCTGAATAAAACGTCTTTTTGGGGAAGCTTGTGATGGGGAATTTTTATGGTACCTCTTGAGGCAAGTTAAATATACGTTTGTGCTTAAATATAAAATTAAATATAAAATCAATGAACAATGCATTGGGCAGAGTCCTACTACAATATGCAATTCTACATGGACCCTGCAAGGATATGTTGCAAGCAGATTCCTTATATACACTTGCACCAGCACTGTTCCCAAGAGCAGTTGCATGGGGCATCTCAGCCTGGCCACGTGTCCATCCCCTGACCCAGCTCTGCTGCCCAAAGGTGGCCCCTGATCTTGGGCCTCTGGGTGCTCCTATTACAGGATGGCTATAAGACAATGCTGAAGCTGTTTCTTATTGCATCACCAAGGGAAACTTTACTCCCTTGCAAGGAGCGTGTTCTGTCTCTGGCATTCCTTCTTCCAACCATTTTAACCCCTTCCTGTAGCTGGGTCTTCTGGCCCTCCATGCCAGATCATTTCTCGGTCACAAATTACCACTGCTGAGCAGTTGCAATTAGAATTTCCCATTCACTTGTCTTTTCACTTTACCATTAGAGGAAGCCGAGACAGATTCTTTTTACTAGATAAATCTGAGACTTGGTGAATACTTATCTATTTGAATGGTGAATATCATATTCCTACCATTTGCTCATCAGTTTGAGAGACCCAAGTCCCATAGCAGTAAAAAAATTATGATGTCCATAAATATCTACAAAGATAAAGGTTTTTATCAGAAAGAATGAATGAAAGACTTCCTGGTGTTCATCAATAATGAATAAATATACTCTGAGTTTTGAAGTATTTCTTAAGCCTCAAGTATGGAGGAGTGCTCAAATGTAGACACATGTTTTTATGGAAGCATTTCTAAGAAAAAAAAAAGAAGGAACATTAGATTTTAAGAGTCACATGATTTTAAAAGAAACTACCTTTGTACTACATCAGATTGTTAATAAATGTGTCTTCCAGTGGCCTGTGCTTCATGTCATGTTCTGAAATGATTGTGATCATTATAATTTTTAAACAAAGTTCTTTTGATTGCTTATATGTTTATAGGAATTAATCTTGTGTAAATATGAGCAATCGCAACTAGAACTGGAGGGGCTTCTGCTCACCTAAGTGTGGACACAAAAGTGTCCCACCACCAGCTGAGGAGCCTTTAGTTACCTTTCATATGCAATGGAGAAATACAGGCACCACCAAAAGACCAAAAGTGAATTGAACTCCACTGGTTATATAGGGATTTTAGAGAAGACAGTTTCCTAATGCAGGCACTTTAGTTAACACCCTAGTTATATGGAGTAAATCTGGGTTGATTTACTACAGTAAAACTGTTCAGGTTTAATATTAAATAATTATCACATTCTAATGGTAAATATTTTAGTGAAAGTTTGCTCATCTTCTTTACCCCACCTTCCAGAGAAGTTAGTGCATCTGTGCCAATACTGTAGTCAGTCTACAGGGCAGTTACCAGGACCGCGGGTATATCACTGTCAGTTTGCTCAGGGACACGCTGTGACCTTGAGTGATGGTTATTATTACAGCATTTACAATTAGCAGTCCTTCACTTGGCTGTTTTCAAGTTAGCCTCAAAAAGCATATAAAATAAAACGCCTGTGGCATATTGGCTATTTGAACTCCTGGTGGTAAGGGCAGCCTGAGTGAGCATCCCAGTAAATTAACTGACTGCACTTGTGAAAAATGCTGATAGTGGAGAAAAGCGCAATACTACCTGACCTCTAACTCTGAAACTATTGCAAAAGCTTCATTTCAGTTGCAGTACCACCTCTCCTGTAGCAACCCCTGCACTGGGTTTAGCTAGCACTGTGTGTAATCAGCATTTCCAGGGAACTTTGTCCCTTTCTTTTCTTCTGGTAATTATTTGTTGCCACCTTCCACATTTTGTCCTCTCCTTGTGCCAGCTGAGTCGATCTATGCAGTTTTTCTAGGCTCATCTTCAGGTTTCTCACGTTTCAACTTTTTCTCGTATTAAAATTAATTCCTTCATTTCTGTCTACTTCCAGCCCAATATCTCTGTTTCTTTCTTTCCCACCCCTTTCTTCCCCCCATCACCTAGCCCCATATTCTTTCACTCTTCTAGAATTTTCAAAGTCGTGCTAGCACCCTTTTTTTCTCCTGGATGACTCAGTGTAGTCTACATGTTCTCCTATAAGGTCGGTGCAATGTCCTAGATGTTGTACCTGCCTGCCACTGAATCACAGATATTTAGACAGAATTTTCCAAAACTCAATATTTGTGCTTGATGGGAATTTTTACATGCCAAAACCCAACTTGAAGAAAGAAGAAGGAAAAAGCAAAAGGTTTTTAAGGAATATGATTTCACAAAATAATATTTCTTCAGAAGCATACATCATTTAATGTTGACAATATCACATTGCTTAATCCTGATGATGCAAAATTTTATGGTTTAAAAACAACAGAAAGGTTGAAATAAAATGAATATGTACTAAAAATTAAACCTGTTAAAGTGGTATATTTCAATATCCCCAGCCACTGGAGGAATTAAAAAAGCAGTATTCCCAAATGTTGGCAAAATGGCCTCAATTCTGAAAGAAGTTCTAAATAAACTTTATTTTTAATTGGAAAACTGTGGTTTCATATCAATTTCATCTAGTTCTCTGTGATACATGCCATACACCTCTGTACTTCTACAAACAAGAACCTCTTTTACTCCAAGAAGTAAGTAAGGTTTTGTTCTCTGCCCTCAGAAATCCTGGATGGCTAAAGGCAAAGATGACTAGGAGATACTAAATGGGAAGTACTCTGTTGTAACATGTGGCATGTTTTTTATTTTTTCCTTATTAGCATCTCTTTTTTTTTTTTTTTTTTTTTTTTTTTTTTTTTTTTTTTTTTTTTCAGTCAGAGAACTTTCAGTGAAATGTTCATCATATTTCTCTCAACAGAACAAGAAGAGGAAGCTCCCAATAGTCTTTGTTATATCTATGGCTTTTCAATTTTTAAATGTTAACACAGAGGCTTCTGGGAGCTGCATCTTCAGTTTCCTGTTTGGAAATGCATGTAATGAATGCTTGATTTTGCATTTCTTAGGATGGCAAAAATATAAATAAAACATATGAAGAGCTTTTAGGTAAAAGAACAGGGGGAAAAATGTTCTGGTATTATTTTATTGTTTTGTTGGCAGGAAAACATTGCACTTTGGGAACTGTGGGTGAATAACTTATTCAGGAGCTCAATAAATAGAGAAGGGAAATTGAGCACATACTGGAACAGAGTCAGGTTTCTGTGTGTTTGCTTGTTTCTTTTTAAAGTTATAACACTTTATAAAGTTAGTATTCATTCTCCATAAACTGAGGATTGATGGGTGAAATTTGCTACAAATTTTACACCATGTTTATGCTCAGAATTCCTGATGACCATTAATACAAATGGTAAATTTAGTATGTTTTCCTGATGAAATGTGTTAATTGAACTCTATTGCACTTTGTGTGTCAGTCCCTTCTTAATAACTTTGAAATATATTGGCTAATTTTAGTCTCATAGAGAGATAGGTAGAATTCTTTAGGATAATTTTGTCCCTATAAATTCACTGAAAGGGTTACTGACTAAAGGAGAAAAACCACAAATAATGCCACTCTTGAGGTCAAAGGAGAGTAAAATCAGTCATTACACATTCTCTTTGGCAGGAGGTAGCCACTTCATATGCATGTAGTTCAATACTAGTGCATGTTCTTCTCTTCTTCTATGTGCATTTCATAAGGGATCATCTGGTGAGAAGCAGAGGTAATTTTACTGGGGTGATGTGAGTGACATAAAGGAAATAGGACTCAGACAGATAAGAAATCAGATTTCATTAGCTTTACTACCTGTAGGACAATGTGATAATTCTGTCTTCAGGAGTAAGAATATTTCTTTCTCCAATTACCTGGATGGATTTTTAAAACATTAAAAGTACAGTTCAGCATTGTATACATGGCCATGAGTGGTCTCCAAATTGTGGTATTCAAGAGCTGCAGAAATCAAACACTGCTCATCTGTGAATTTCATTTTGTGTGAAATTTATATATGCACAAAGAGAATTGCTCCTGTCAGAGGACATTTAGCTTTCGGCTCTTTGAAAACATCACCTCTTAACTGTGAGAAGTAAAGAATTTGTGCAGAATATACTTCTAAGTTGCTTTGACCATAGCTTCTATTCCAATCTATTACAGATGAAGAGTCATCTGCACTTCAGACTAATGCAATATAAATGTGAACAGGTACAAACAGTTAAACCATAGCAGCACAGTGGTCTACAAAGGCTAGTTTAATAGATGGAGAATAAATGAGCCTCAGTGGATCTCTGTGCAGTTTTCGGGTTGCCAATCGTTCATCTGCAGTACAGACATTTAGTAAGTGACTCTGGAGCCTGTGCTGTGTTTTTAAATCTGCTGCAGGCACTTCTGCAACTTGGTCTAATTGTAAGACAATGGGATTTGATATTGCAAGTACTGAAGTACTTTAAAAAATGAGTCTGATACATATTTCAATTTTACCCTTAGCAAAACATCCTCAGAATACTTAAAAATGTTAAAACTTTCTCTAATAGTTTGGGCTTGCTGTTAAAGTCTTCTAACTAAGAGACTTTTTTAGCTTTTGGCACTAAAATATGATCATGAATATCAAGGCTGGAAACAAAAATAAAGCCAAACAGGACTGAAATTGAACTAGTCAGGATAAAGAGGACTGAATGAAAATATACAAAACACAGAGACTGTAAAGAGTAGACATGCAAGAACAAATAGTGTATATAAATTAGTAATCAAAAGAAAATGTAAGGCATGATAACTTGAATCTCAGTACACCTTGTGTGATTTTCAGTATACAGAGTAGCCCAAGGAGACTTCTATAACCTCTGGCTATAAGATTAGAAACAGAATTTTCAATATACTATTGATTTCTATGTATCTGCCTAATGGTCTATCAGTAAGAGTTTTAGAGATACAGATGGAAAACTCCTAGAAAATCTCATAGCAGAGAACTTTGGTAGTATTACTACCATGAGGAGTGAACAGAAGAAAAAAAAAAAAAAAAAAAAAAGAAAATTCTCTGTATTCCCAGCCATTATGAAGCATAAATAAAAATTCTCAATAACTTCAAAAACTTTTGTGTCACTCATAGCTACTGGTAGCTATCAAGCTCTATAAACCTTGAAAGCTAAGAGAACTAAAGTTGGGAGCTACAGTACAGGCAGAAAATTGAAATGGAGAATTTATAGGAAGCAGGAGAGTAGTGGAAGGAGACTGACTGTGAGTAGACTCATGACTGTGAGTAGACTCATGGAATTTTAAACCTGGGTTAGGCTAAGGACAAATGGACCACTTAGATATATGGATACAGAGCATGGAGAGGCAGAAGGGTGATTATTATCTGCAAGCCCTTTAAGAACTTAGGAAACCATTGCAAAGATGGTCCTGGAGCTGAGATGTTGTCTGTGAGATGTCAGCCCATGTTGGTCAGGGGAAAGAAGCTCACCTAGGGAGATGAATCAAATGACCAAGTGACTTCTTCTGAGGAGGAATGTGGAAAACTGAAAATGGTTAAAAATTCTGAAATTGGGATTTTACCAAAATCATTGCCCAAACATGACTTGCAGGGCGATGGGAAGTCAATGGTGACTTAAAAGGCAAGCTCTGACTTCAACAAATTGAAGAGAAAGTACTAAGAAATATTCTTGGGTACTGTAATACCAATCCAACATCAAGAGTGTCCGCATTAGTATTTATTTAGTCCAGATCAAGAACAAATCTCTTTATCATTCTCCTTTAATTCACTTTGGCTTGCATTGCAGAGCAATTTGCGATGGAGAGTTTGCATTGAGGTACTCAAATTGGATTCATTTTGGATGAAGCTGAACTTGATAAAGTATGTCAGTAGCACAGCTAATGCAATTCGGTCACTGATGGTCATTCAGTTTGTAGGGGTAGGCAGGAACTAAACTGAGGTAAACCTTTCTGGAGTTCATATGAGGAGGACTTTGAGACCTCAACACTAGCTGTTTCATTGTACAAACCCACCCTTAGTTTGCTGCACTAATGCAGGCATGGCATCTGGATTCTGATCAGAAGAAACAAGAAAATGATGCAGTCATTGCTATTTAGAAGACAACCAGAAACTGTCAAGGAAATGTTTGTGCTTCCAAGAGGCTAAAGCTACAAAAGGAATTGGCTCATTAGCTCAGATTGTCTGAAGGTCACCAGAAGACAACTTCTGCACGGAACATTGTTGCCTTGTTTCTGCAGAACTGCCTGGCTGTAGACTGTAATGTTGCGTCATTTCTAATACAGCATCTTAGCATGTGCATACTGACATACATGTCTGCATGTCAACAGAGATCATTAAATAAAGAGCATAATAATTGATCTATTCTATTTCAGTATTTAAACCATATTTTACAAAATAAGGCTTTGGAATCCAGTTTCAGTGAGGAATTTTCCTCCCTTGATGGGTTATTTTGTTGATCCAGAATCTAAGATCTTGATTCATGTCTACCAGCATGTTGTAGACTCATCTTAACTAGTCATCATCATCTACACGATGGACATTTCTTTGCACTTCTCTGGAAAATGATTCATCTCACCTCTCTTAGAATGGGATGATGTACCCGTTTCTCTTTGTTGAGTACAACAGAAGCCTGAGGTTACCAGACATGTAGCTTATAGATGGATAGAATGGTAAAATGAGTCTTACCCTGTCTCTCTACTGGCTTAAGTAAAAGTGTACTGACATAAAGCAATGGCAATCTAACATATTCTTAACATTTCTCTTACAAAGAGATGAGAATAACATGAAAATAAAATCCCTTTTCTTTTCTCTTATGTTTTAAGTGTATATGATTAACAAAAATTTGTATAAGATTCTCTATAGTTCTTTATCTGAAAATCCTCCAGGACTTATTTCTCAATAAAATGTAAAACAAACTACACTAGATACTTCCAAGAACTTTCATAATTAATTAGAGTCATAGGCTTACAATTTTCATGAACATAAAGGATTACTAATTTTGCACATAAACCTTTGATAATACTCATGTGATTTAGCCAAGAAATGCTTTCAGTTTTCATAAGTCTGTGTTTTTATACCAGTGTTAAAAAAAGCACTGTGGGAATTTCAAGGAGAACTATGTGTATAAAACAATTAGCTTTGTAAGACATGTTTCATTAAGAAAAGGGAAAAAATCCTTGAAGTGAAAATGTGAATAGTATGTATAGAAGATAATCCTGCTAATAACTGTGGAAAAAAAATGTAAAGCTTAGAAAATAAAGACCACAAATACCTGTTTTATGATAGTTCCTTTCTTTGATCACTGGAGAGCACTGTTCCCCTATGAAATAACTGGATTTAAGTGCACAGCTATGTGTTGTGCTGCAGAAGTGGTTTGATGTAGCAAATTATATAACATATATTATGAATTCAGAGTTATGGAAGGAGAAATGTTAGTCTTCTGAAAAAAAAAATAAAAATAATGTTTTATGGGATTCCAGTCTTCTATCCTCTGATTTATACTGATAATACCATATTATTACTTCTACTATAAGAACGCTATAACTTCATCAGGTTTGGAGATCTATTGTGTTAGGTATAGAACATGTGTGTATCTGTAAGATAAGTGCTTTTTCTTTTAGACGTCTGTTTATTGTAAAATTAACATGAATTGTGTGAAATCTGAAGTCAACACTCATAAGTAGTTGCCCCTGGGCAGATGATAATAAAATCTCCTGCATCATTTGTTGCCTGAATTGGAAAGGCTACCATCATATCTGTCCAGACCTTGAATCATTGCAGTTAAGTATAAAATCAGATTTCTAGAAAAGGATGCAAAAATAGTTACCATGAAGCAGTTCAGAACTAGAAGTATCTTGTGATTAAGATGGAGACTTATTCCATAATTCTGTCTTCTCTGTCTGGTTTGAGCATCTTGATTATCTATATATAAACAAAGCCTTGCAAATCCTTGGATAATTTTTTATGTCTCAGATTTCAAAGTCTAACCAGGAGTTAATAATAATCCCTTCCAGCATCTCTTTGGTTCCCCTGCCTTTGAGATTTAGTGCTTTGTGCCACTACAGTTTCTTATTGTACAGTTGAATTGACTTAGCAGAGTGGGAACTTAGGTCAGAGTTCTCTGCCCTACTTGTATAAACTCAAAGATGTTAGCATTCATTTTAAATGTTAAATCATGGGACATTTAATTGGAATGTAATTAAATGCATTTAATTGGAATGCAATTAAATGTATTTATTTTTTATCTTTATTTAAAGATATCATCTTTGTTGTATCAAAGCAAAAGCAAGGAGAGAAAATAATACCTTGCTATCAGCTTTACCCTTTTACTGCTGTAATGAATGCTTTGTTTAGTTGTCAGACAATTATTTATATAAAAAGGGAGCTGTTAATCCTACATGTTATTCTGTTACATATAGAACATATTAATTACTAACACAGAGGGAAGGCTTTCAGGAGCCTGATCCAAGGAGAATGGTGATGTCTGCTGGATAACATAATCTACAATGAGAGCTGGAGCTCTACACACCGAGGAGGATCTGAGCCTGTAGGTCACCTACCAAATCTCATCTGCAGCTCTATGACCATGTCAAACATCTTGTTCGCCAGCTATGTATAATTCATTGTACTGTTTTAATTGAATTGCACACAGAAAAGTCCTGATTTGTAGAGATAGCCTTTCCATTTTGCAGCAGTAAAGCTCCATTGATTTCCAGTCAGAGAGGAGGATGTCACGAACAGAACGTTTAATATTTAAATCAACTGAGCATAGCACTGACCTCTCTCAGCTTCCCATCCTGCATAAGGACCTCTGTTAATAAGTGGCAAACAGGCACATCAGGAGCCCATCCTGCAGAGGATCACTGATCACATTAATTCAAAATCGATTATGGGGCCATGCACAAGAAGAGATTATGACTGGCAACATGCAGGATATGAAGCTGCTAGGAAGTGTTCTTCAAGGTGTGGAAGCAGAAATTAGTGCTGTGTTTATTGGCATTACCTTTATTTGATTGCTCTGGACTTTGGCTCAGTGAGTACCTTGAGCAATAGAGTGAGCTATGGCTTTTAAATAATTAGCTGAGAACATCTCTTACTTGCATATCTGAACAGCAAAGAGAATGCAAATGTAGTTAGAACTTGCTTTAGCTTATTAGCATTTCTGTATTCCATGATTTCCTCTTCCTGACTTTGTAATGAAATTCAGGGTAGCTATCACAGATATGAGGTGATTATGTATGCAGTGGGACAGATGGAGAAATGGGAAAAGAGGAGTAAAATGTAGAGACTTCAGATATTAAAGTGGGATCCAGTGAACCTAAAACCTGTCCCAGGACAGAGCTCCAGTGTGATTGGCACCAAAACTGTACCATGGAGTTTACATGAATGGAAGAAAACAGATGCTTTAGAAGCTTTGGAGCAATCCATGATTAGAATCAAAGAATCACAGAATGGTAGTGGTTGGAAGGGACCTGTGGAGATCATCTAGTCCACCCACCTGCTAGAGTAGGGTCACCTACAGCAGGTTGCACAGGAACGCATCCAGGCAGGTTTTAAATATCTTCAGAGAAGGAGACTCCACAGCCTCTCTGGGCAGCCTGTGCCAGTGCTCTGTCACCATTACAGTGAAGATTTTTTTCCTCATGTTTACATGGAACTTCCTGTATTCCAGCCTGTGCCTGTTGCCCCTTGTCCTGTCACTGGGCACCACTGAAAAGAGTTTGGTCGCATCCTCTTGACAGCCACCCTTGAGATATTTACATGGAACAGTACCAAAATTTCTCTTCAGTATCATCTGAATCCTCAGTGGAGCACAGTCCAAGTTTGATGAGCTCAGTCATGTCAAATGGATGTTGACTTTTACCTTCAGGACTCTTCATATCTAGAAGGATACCCAGCAAGTTGCAATGTGTCACTGAAGCCCTGGGGTGGTTATTGACCAGTCATTATGGCATGTGCAGGACAACCAGGGGATCAGGCCCAGCCAACATTGGTTCATGGAAGGCAGGTCCTGCTTGACCAACCTGACATCCTTCTATGACCAGGTGACCTGCCTAGTGGATGAGGAAAAGGCTGTGAATGTTGTCTACTTGGACTTTAGTAAAGCCTTTGATTACTGTCTCCCACAGCATTCTGCTAGAGAAGCTTCATGGCGTGTATGGGTGTACTCTTTGCTGGCTAAAAAACTGGCTGGATGGCTAAGCCCAGAGAGTTGTGGTGAACGGAGTTAAATCCAGTCGGAGGCTGGTCACAAGTGGAGTTCCCCAGGGCTCAGTGTTGGGGCCACTCCCGTTTAAAATCTTTATCAATGATCTGGATGAGGGGATTGAGTGCACCCTCAGTAAGTTTGCAGATGACACCAAGTTGGGCAGGAGTGTCGACCTGCTTGAGGATAGGAAGTGCTACAGAGGGATCTGGACAGGCTGGATTGATTGGCTGAGTGCAATTGTATGAGCTTCAACAAGGCCAAGTGACGGGTCCTTCACTTCGGTCACAACAACCCCATTCAATGCTACAGGCTTGGGGAGGAGAGGCTGGAAAGCTGCCTGGCAGAAAAGGACCTGGTGGTGCTGGTAAACAGCTGGCTGAACATGAGCCAGCAGTGTGACTAGGTGGCCAAGAACATCCTGGCTTGTATCAAGAATAGTGTGGCCAGGAGGCCTAGGGCAGGGATTGTCCCCCTGTACTTGGGTCTGGTGAGGCTGCACCTCGAGTACTGTGTTCTGTTTTGGGCTCCTTGCTAAAAAGAAGGACACTGACATGCTGTAATGTGTCCAGAGAAGGTCAACGAAGCTGGTGAAGGGTCTGGAGAACAAGTCCTGTGAGGAGCGGCTGAGGGAACTGGGGTTGTTTAGCCTGGTGGAGGCTGAGGCGAGACCTTATGACTCTCTGCAAATACCTGAAAAGAGGTTGCAGTGAGGTGAGTGTCGGTCTCTTCTCCCAAATAACTAGCAATAGGACGAGAGAAAATGACCTCAAGTTGCGACAGAGGAGGTTTAGATTAGATATTAGGAAAAAAAATTCTTTACTGAAAGACTGGTCAAGGACTGCAACAGGCTACTCGGCTGAGGGAACTGGGGTTGTTTAGCCTGGTGGAGGCTGAGGCGAGACCTTATGACTCTCTGCAAATACCTGAAAAGAGGTTGCAGTGAGGTGAGTGTCGGTCTCTTCTCCCAAATAACTAGCAATAGGACGAGAGAAAATGACCTCAAGTTGCGACAGAGGAGGTTTAGATTAGATATTAGGAAAAAAAATTCTTTACTGAAAGACTGGTCAAGGACTGCAACAGGCTACTCAGGGAAGTGGTGGAATCACCATCCCTGGAGGTGTTCAAAAAAATGTATAGAAACGGCACTTTGGGACATGGTCTAATAGGCATGTGGTGGTGTTGGGTTGACAGTTGGACTTGATTATCTTAAAGGTCCCTTCCAGCCTTAATGATTCTATGACTCTATCCTGAATTCAGATGAACAGACCACCTGGGTTTCAGCTTGTGGCTTACCAAACCAATGCCAAATACTATCACCTAGCAAATGTCATCAGAGATCATGAATGACGACGACATGGATGATGACAAATGTCATCATCCTTGATTTGTTGCTGACTGAAACATATACCTAGGTATGATGTGCTCAGAATGTGATTTTCACGATTTATGATGATAGTTTTCTTCATGCTGGTATTTTTCTAAAGGACCACAATGAATCTCAAACTTCCTTCTCCAGACTCTCACTCTTCTTGCTGTCTGACAGCTTCAGTCTTGATACCAACAACCTCCCTGATTTTCTTGCCACCTTTCTGGCCTGTTCTTTCCGATTCCAAAGCCCTCCATGCTGAGATACTGTTTAAATAAGTCATTTGATGAAGATTTGAAGCATCTAAGTTCTCTGTTCTGTCATTTCATCTAAGTACCTAATTGAAAATGTCCCTCTTTTCATTATTACATTTCTAGCAGAAAATAAGAAGAATGTCTTTTCTTTACTTTTTGATTATTCCTCTTTTCTGCTTCATGACAATAGTCCTGTATATAAACAAAGCAGTAGGCTGAAACATCAGAATTTCTTATCAGATACAAGCTAGGAGTCTCATCTCAATTCTTTTCTACTTAATATTATCCTTTCTTATCTAATGAGAGTAGAAGGGTACTTTTTGGATTATCTTTTTAATGACAAAGGCAAAATTAAATTTAGCTTCCATATTTAAAAATAGATGAAACCTTTACTGGTTGGACTCTGAATTTATTAGATTATTGATATGCAGATATCTCATATTTAAGTCCTATAGGAAACAAGAAACAATGGCTGTAAAAAGGAGAATAATAATAGATAATGGTAATAGATAAATGTTGATAAAGTTTTTAAGATGAAAATTTCATTTATGTATGATCTAAGAAAAAAAATGCTCAATGTAAGTTTTGGTGCCTTCCTGATCAATAAAAAATATGATTTTTTTTCTTTTTTTTTTTTTTTAAAGCTTAAAATATCAGAAATATCCTTTTTCTCTTCCTAAAAGTCTCCCCAATGGTATAAAATAATCAAAGAAAAAATGTTATTTTCAACCTCTAATTAAAATAGCAGGAAATATCTTGAATATACATAATCTTTCTACCAAGCAAATTGAACATGTAAGTTAAACAAAATAACTAGAAATAAATAGATAAAATATTACCATGAAATTTTGTGTTGAATGACTGCTTGCATTTGCTCTCATAATATCTTTTTTGTTTGTTTGTTTGTTTGTTTGTTTAATGTATAGTCTAAATCACACTATATTTCGGGTGAAAAAATGATGTAGGCAAAACCTTGAAAATAAAATTTTAAAAAATTAATTTGCTATTAAATTCTCTGAAAAAACCCCAAACAAACAAAGTAGCATTTATCATGACCTAACCCAAAACTCCATCTGAAAGGTTTTTCATGCATCATTAAGATGGATAAATATACATCAAAGCTTTTAGTTTGTATTCCAGTCCTCACTGAAGATGTGGGTTTTTTGTCAAATTGTTTTACTAGAAAGGTTGTTGTTATATTTCATTTTTCCTCTCCCTTGTGGGTTTTTTCATCACATTTTTTAATTCCCAAGAAAAAAGGATTTTTGATGAAAACCAGACTTTGATGAAAGAGCTAGTTCAGCATAAGCTTTCCATCTGAAATGTTTTCTATTGGGAAAAATCACATTGCACCCTCAAATGATCTAAATATAGGAGTTTTCAAAAATTTGTAAATGGGCACATATTGTCAGACAGACAGTCCTTTGAATCACCTAGCTTTGCTTATGGTGCCCATGTCACCTGCTAACCCGTTCACGAGGACCAATATGTTCTTTTCCATTTACTGCTGTCTAATGTCCTGGTGTCAATTACAGTAACAGCTATCAAGGTAAATTACCATCAGGGAACTACAGACATATTGCTTTTATACATATTGCTTTTTTTCCCCGACATTCTATGTTACTTTCCAACTGGTCTGTTTCTCTCCTGGAAACAAGGATATGACATTTTGCCTTATGCCATCTGTACACTTAATAATTTCACTGGGAAACACTAATGAGGCTTGGGATCTCTGACCCAGTAGGTCGTCACTATCTCTAAACTAACTGATCATCCCTAAATGTGCTAGGGATTATTCCAAAACCATCTAAGGTCAGCAGGTGCCTTTCAATATACTTTGGATCAGACACTGAAAATTGAGGAATTCATGGTCCATTTTGAAATGGAGAGGCTGATTAGAAAAAGAATCCCCTGACAGTCACATTGCTATTTGAATGAGCAGTCTGTAAACAGAGCAGAGTGATAAAAATGACCTTCCAGTGATTTTTACAAGTTCAGAGCTGTTGACAACTTTGGGGTACTCTTAGAATTTCCCTTCTGTCATTCCTCATTTGGTATTTTAGTTCCTTACGTGTCTTAAGTTTACCAATACTGCACTTCCTTCTGTGGTATAAGTGGATTATTTAAAGCAGCTTTAAGCCTAAAAGGGAATTTCACCATCCTAAGTGCCACCACCTTTGCCAGTAGGGACTTTGTAAGGGGAAAATAAAATAATTTTGAAAACTCTGGTTCTCCACAGAGGATGGACAATTTAAGGCAGTAGTTTAAAAAATCATTTTGTATCTAGTTGTCAGTGGACCACGACTAACTGCTAATTGGTCCCTTTAGATGCTTCTCCAGCTTATTTTTCACTTCAGCTCTTATTCCCATTTTTTTTTTCTAAATCCAACAATCTAAAAATCTTGCGATAAAGCTCTTGCTAATTTACATAGCAGACGTTGCTATAGCAACCTAGCAGAACATTTCCAGAGGCAACATACTAGAGGTAACCTTTATCTTTATGTGAGAAATATTCTTTAAAGGTTTGTGATAGCCCTGTGTAACTCTGTTTTTTCCTCAACACGTTTAATCATGCAGTGAAGTCAAAATATTTCAGCTTTGATATCACAGTCCTCAACTTGGTGAGCACTGTTGTCATAAACACATATTTTGACCTCATTGCATATCAAAGCATGTAGAACTGGAGAACTGCAGAGTTCCAAGCTGTAAGATGTACTTCTGTGTTGGACATGCACAGCTGAGGCTTCTGAACATTGTCAAAATGGTTTCCCAAGCATAGTTTGCAGCACCCTGGTTCACTGAGAATTCACTGTCTTTTCTTGCACACCAGCAGTGCTGAACGTCAGCCTGCAACCACATGGCCAGCTGCCTCCCGGCTTTGGACTCCTCACGATAGGCAACAGAATTTGCACAGACTGAAGGGTTTGAACATAATGTGGCCAAATTTCAGGTATTATGATGACATCAACCAGCAGCTGTGTCATCCAACTCTGATAGGAAAACAGTTCCCTAGCGGATCCATCAAGCAATCTAAAAAAAGGTTGGCCGTAATTTGCTTTAGTGCTGCATTTTTGGAACTACACAGTAATATTATATTCCCATAAATGCAGGGCCGTGTGAAAGATAGAACATTATTAATAGTTCACAAAAGGAAGAGTTTGCACCTTTCTATTGCTGTTAAACTCTTCCTGTGACCTTCAGAGTTGAGTTGTGTGTTTCACTGTCTTACCAAGTCCCAGGGAGCTTTTGGAGTCACCAACAGTAGAAAGTGGCCCTGCCTTTCCCATCCTGTGCAGGCTGGCCCATCCATCTCAGATGGGGGCACATTCTTTGACTACAGTAAAAGAGCTACTGAAGACCTGTGTTGCATCTTAAGGTGTCCATGCACCCTGATTTATAGATCTGATGGGTGTTTGGCTGGTTATTGTTCCATTATTCAATTCACACTTGACTCAAGATGGAGTAAGTGTCATGGGCAACACAGAGTAAACGCCAGCCTATAGTGGATCTGGGTACTGAGGTTTATTCAGGAATCAACATGATTAGGGCTTGTACCCTACTTATTTCTCACAGTCATTTTGTTCCCTCCTATCGTTATGTTCATTAGGTCTTGACTTCCCCTCCCAGCAGGGAGGTTGCTGCTGGCCCCGGAATGCCAGGGACAAAGTTGTGCTTATTCATGTTATGCTGCTGCTCGTAGTTGTCAGCGCTGGGTGTTACTGGCCAGGTCCTGGGACATCCCCCTGCATATGTACTCTTTAACATCTTCAGCAATGACATAAAAGTGGGATCAAGTGCACCCTCAGCAAGTTTGCGGATGACACCAAGCTGAGTGGTGCATTGGACACTCCTGAGGGATGGGATGCCATCCAATGGGATCTGGACAGGCTCAAGAGGTGGGCCCGGATGAATCTCATGAGGTCCAACAATGACAAATGCAAGGTCCTGTACCTGGGTCAAAGCAACCCATGGTATCAATACAGGCTGGGGGATGAAGGGATTGAGAGCAGCCCTGAGGAGAAGGACCTGGGGGTGTTGGTTGATGAGAACTTGGACATGAGCTGGCAAAGTGCACTCACAGCCCAGAAGGCCAACCGTACCCTGGACTGCATCCCCAGCAGCGTGGCCAGCAGGTCGAGGGAGGGGATTCTGCCCCTCTGCTCTGCTCTGGTGAGACCCCACCTGCAGTGCTGCCTCCTGCCCCGGGGCCTCAGCACAGGAGAGACATGGAGCTGTTGGAGCGGGGCCAGAGGAGGCCGCAAACATGATCAGAGGGGGCTGGAGCACCTCTGCTGTGAGGACAGGCTGAGAGCTGGGATTGTTTAGCCTGGAGAAGAGAAGGCGCTGGGGAGATCTAATTCCTGCCTTCCAGTACTTAAAGGGGGACTGTAAGAAAGATGGAGACAAACTCTTTAGCAGGGCCTGTAGTGACAGGACAAGGGGGAATGGTTTTAAACTGAAAGAGGGGAGATATAGACAAGATATAAGGAAGAAATTCTTTACAATGAGGGTGGTGAAGCACTGGAACAGGTTGCCCAGAGAAGTGATGGAAATCCCATCCCTGGATACATTCCAGGCCAGGCTGGATGTGGCTCTGGGCAACTTGTTCTAGTTGCAGAAGTCCCTGCTCATGGCAAGGGCCTTTAGAGGTCCCTTCCAGCCTGGATTATTCTATGATTCTATGTCTCATTGTATTTCCCCATCTTTAGGATCTTCCTCAACTTCTACAATCTTTCCTCCAGACAGCATATTCGCCACCTGTAGGCCCCTTTTCATTTTCTGAGGCCATGTCTTCTTTTCAGGAGCCCTTCTTTCAGCCCCAAGTCCCTGGTTTTCCCAGTCTAACTAGTTTATGTACAGAAGCTCAGTCCCTGATCAGCCTCCTAATTGGTGCTTCTGTTTCATCGCTATTAATTGGAGAACTCAGGACTTTCTACTTTTCTTTAGTCCAGGCATTACCAAAATTTACAACCAGAGAATACCCATTTTATCTAGCAGGTAACAGGCTATGCTTGGGAGTGCAAAAGTTCACTTTCAAACATTGACTTGCAAACAGAAGTACATCCAATTATGTGCTCCCTGTTAGCATTCACAATTAAAGCTATTTTTTTTTTTTTTTTTTGTCTATGACAGCAAAGGAAAATCTAAATACAACACTTAATTTGCAGCATCCAAAGCAGTAAAGAATTCTACTGTCTTCCTCTGTTCTGACCAAGAGGTATGGCTTTGTGCTTGCCATATATTTCAAGATGCATCTAAAGCATGAAGAGACATTTTTCACCAAAGAGTTCACCTGTATAAAAGAGCTCTGCAATCACACCATCAGACAGATTTAGAGTCTGCATCACCCTTTCTCCTCAGAAGCCATTTATTCCTTCCTGAGCTGAAAGGCTGTCAGACCTCACTTTGCTTTAGACCAAGAGTCTTATCCCAACTTAACTGGCTGATGAACAATTCTTTTCCTTAAAAGGTAGAATCTGCTTTGCCATGTACCTTGGTCGCTGTTTGTCTTGGATCATTGTGCAATATGTCTTTCAGTGGACCTTGCATTATATTTCTAGCTGAATGTTAAAAACACACCTGAAATAACCACCTGAATATTCTAACTGTATGTTGCTCATTATTGTTTCCTGACTGAAATGGATTCTTGGAGGTAGGAATGAATTTAGTCTGACAGATCTTTAGCATTTCCTTCCCAAGTTTATGGTAACAATTATAGAAGCCCATGAATAGGAAAATAATCTAATCCTAAAAACAGGGAGAGTGTTATCAATCAGACTGAGACCCCAAGATAAATCCAGTTTAAATGTGTGAATCTAAACTAAGGCAATGTAAAAAGCTACAGAAGGAGGAGTGTTTGGTGGAATTTCTTAGCACTATGTTAAAGTTAGTGTTGGGCAGTATTTCCAACGGAGATAACCTGCTGACAGGTTTGTTCTTGTCTCCCCATCCTGTGCACTGTCACATAGCTGCTGCATCTCACGGCAGAGATGACACACAGCAGCAGTGCAGTGACTGGAGCCAGGCAGACTAACATGGAAGATTTCTAGCTCAAATTCTTGTTTTCATGGAGGCTTACCGTTGTAAAACCATCAGTGTTTGAGGTGGTATTTTCTAGGTTTGGATGTTGCTCAGAAGTGATATGTGACTTTCATTGGCATAGGGGAGAGAGGACATTGCTGAGGCAGAACAGCGAGACCAGTGCTGGATTGGTGCATAAAGTACTGGCCAGCACAAACAAAGGATTTAGACAAATCCACACCATTCTGTTCATACTTTACTGCTTCAGAGGTCACCAAGAATTTGGTCTACTGTATGCCACAGGCCATACCTCATCCCTCAGCTCTGTCGTGAATTCAATGACTTGTCCTTGACCAATGTGTAACTTGCTTCTGGGTGCATCTTCTGAAACTATCCCATTTTACTCTGAAGCTATGAGATAAAAAATCCACCATTTTCTATGGCAGATATCTCAGCTGATGGTCAGCCTCACTGTTAAAGACATGGGCTCAGATTTACCTGACTCATTTTAGGCAACTTTATTCATATGCTGAAGCTGGGAGCTCAGTAATTAACAGGGAAATACAGAGACCCTTAATGGGTACTCAGCTTCTTGAATATCTACATCACCCTCTGGAGATACCTTCCTCCTGGCACTGCCTATATAAAGACTCAGAGACAAACTTTACATTTTGGCAGTTTAGGCAAAAGGTCTAAAGCTACAAAGGACGAATCTGGGCCTTAAGTCGGCCCTTTTGTCAGAACGGCATCTCAAAAGTCCCTGTTCTGATAGTTTTTAATTTAGATGCTAACACCTATCTGGATTCACTCATTCCAGGACATAGTTGCCAATTTTGTAGGTATTCCTTACTCCTAAGTATGTGCATTTGCATTTTAAAATTATTTTGTTTGAAAGAGCTCAGCTTACCGAGTGATCAGGCTCATTGTACTATCCAGAGAATAGCCTTTGTTTGAGTTATGTAGCCCCAATCTTCCATTCTAAATTAGATTTTTTCTTTGTACAATATTTCAACTGATTCTTGAATTCAACAGAAACATACTGAAAATCATTGCATAAGGAAAAACTTAATTAAAAACTGAAGATCGAGGCTATATAATTCAAGCAAAGGTTGTAGTTAATTTAAAAGCTGTAAATTCCTAGGGGTTGTTATTTATATAAAGCACTTAGAACTTTTATTGCACCTTTGGTGCAGTGTTTAATTAATTAATTTGGCATTTCCATAGCACATGTTCTGATTCGCTCTGAGTGGTAGATGCTTCATATTTCATCTGAAAGCAGACAAAAGATTTGTGGTTATTCAAATGGAGCCATTCAAAAATTTATAAAAGGGCTCCTTTACTTTCAGATGTGAATAGAGAGGATTACTGGGTGCTGAAATAAGCACATGCCGTGTTCAAGTCCGAGTCTGTGATACTGGCACGATCTGAACACTTGATGGCCTCCACAAAAACTTAACCTTGTGTGCCGGTGCTTTGCCCACCCCTCCCACGCCTGTTCCAGACACGAGTGCTTTCTGCTGCTGAAGGAAGAGATGGCTCACAGAAAAGCCAGTAGAACAACACCAGAGTAGGAGAATTTTCACATTTTAATAGTTCTCTTCAGGATATACCAAACATGAACTTTAATAAATGAGAAGCCAGTGTGTTCCGCAGAAGCAGGAAAAATTGGATCTGAAAATGGAGATCCACAGTGTGCAGTGCACGTTTTTTTGAAATACTAGCACAGGGAGGGCAAAAAATTACCCAGTCTATCTCTTCCATTGTTTTAATGCTAAATAATATATGGTTGTGAAGATAAAAGTGAAAAATGCATTTGAAAAAAAAAAATCCTTTCTGATTAACTCAGGGTTGTTTGGTTTTTTTTTTTTTTTTTTTTTTTTATGCATGAAATGAACAGAAGAAGGACTTATTACCATTCCTCATTACAAAAAATGTATATAAATTTCTTTCAACATAAACTGAACTTCCACTATTGGCAGCACACATTTTTTATTTATTTGCTTGAAGCTACACTTTTTAATCATTGTTATATACAATTTTTAATAAGAGACTGCATAAGGTATTAAAAGTGTAAATTCTTTTCCTCTAAGCAATTTGGGTTTATTTTCAATTTATTAATTTTCAATTGTGTTATATTAAATCAGTAACACTAAGACTGACACATAAAACTTTGTCAATGAGTATTTAAATGTGATGTTCTCTATGCATATTGCCCAGAAGAGACCAACATATTGTTTTTTGGTTTTAAACTAATTTGTCTCTATTAAATTTCTATGAACAGGAAACCAACAATTTCTTCTCATAAAGCTGGAGGTACTTCAAATTGTGAGTAGGAATCAGAATTTGGGACTTATTCTGGACAGAGGGATATTTGACCACTGCTTACAAAATATATCATAATTCTTCCTTTCTTACACAAAAATTAAACCAAGAGTGTTTCCTTTTTTTTATTTTTAATTATTTTTTTTTTGTCACTAAGAACAATGACTGAGGGCGCAACTTCCAGAACAGGCAGTGGCAACACACTTGAATCATTTCTTTGCAGCCAGGCAGCAGTGTCCAGCTCTGACTTGAATCTCCATATATCTTCTAGTTCTGGTAACCTTTGAGGTGGGTGTTTCCTTAACCTTGTGCATTCCTGTGTAAAGAAATCTAATGTTGTCAAAAGTTCCCTAAAATCACCTACCTCGTCTACAAATACTGCTGCAGAAGAAGATATATTACCTGTAGGTACATTCCTTGCCTGATGCAAGTATTTTGGAGACTAGGGCATCTCAGATAACACTAGAGTGCTGACATCCAGGCAAGATAATCACATGTAGTCTGCCCCATGTGATTTTTCAACAGGTTATAGTGATAGTATGGGTTGATTGAAATGTTGTAAAAGAGAAAGACAGAGTGGTTGTTTTTTTGAGATTGAAAAGAAGAAAATAAAAATCAAAGATTATATTTTTGCTGGAGGCTGTTTACTTTCACTGTATTTATCTTTGAACTAAGCTGTGGAATTTTGATCCTATGAAAACTTATGAAAAAAAATTTTTTAGGAAAACCCCCCAACAATTAAAATGAAATTAAAAGAGCAGTAGGAACATAAACAATGTGCTCAAATTCAGAATTACATGAATTCCCTAAACTCAGTGGAATTCAGTTTGTCGTATGAACAATAGATTAATCCACCATTTGAAGATAACTGTTTTAGTTAGGCATAATACTGAATGATGAGGCTGACCACTTTAAAATACTTCATCATTTTTTTTAGCCTCTGTGGGTGATGGAAGAAAAAGAAAACAGGCCCATTATTATACAAAAAGAGTAGTTATATAATGACATCTCAATGCTGATGTTTTCATTTTAGCAACACTCAGAGGAAAGTTAGCAAAATAGAACAGTAAGAAACACAAATTTCTCTTGCTCCCCAGGAAGACGTATGTTTCCAAATCACCGTGAACCTCTGCAATACAGTGGAGCAAGATGCCAAGCATGGTAGGTACTCTATGGATGACTGGTCAACAGTTACCTTTCTCCTGGGCCTAAGGATGAGGAAAATCCTCCTAGTTTTCTGCTCCTAAAATGTGAATAGTGTTGGAACCTCTGGCCTGCCCGCGTGCCTGCCTTCTTTCCCCCTTCTCCTCTCTTTCTTCCTGGCTCTGTCTTTTTTCCTCCTGCCTTCTCCCTGCTGCTGCACAGCCAGTTAGTCGGGGCAAGACTGCGTCCCCTACGGCACTGCTTCATTCGTGATGTGGGAATGAACCACTTACTGTTCTCAAGCAGCTTTCTGAAGCTACAGGATTTGTCCCATACTAAGCCTATTAATATAAAGTAAAATGCACATGTACAATGTTCCACTTGAGCATTTTAAGATTAATGTTTCATCACTATCTCTTGGATACCTAGCTTTTATTCAAAGACAAGATTAATAGTCTACAAGTGATTGCTCTGATGTGAAAAGGTGCAGAAGGAGAGAAGAAAAAGTGAAATCTAATCTAAAAATCCAAACTTGCTTACTAAGATAAGTTTATAACCGAGTAAAATATCTGATTTTCAGTGTCAACCAATATGAACAGATACAGTGTCTAATATTAATGTTTTAATGAATTATGTTTTATGCTATACAGTAACCCATGTGTTTTTTTAATATACTAGATCCACTTTTATGTTTTTGGAAATTCAGATAAAACCTAAGAATTTATACTTGTATAGGGTCTCCTTTTCCAGGTCTCTCTTTTCCTTTTAATGACCTAAGGTTTGAGAGATAAGTCATCTTTCTACTCCAGTTAGAACTATTTAATGAATGTTTTGAGATGAGCCATATATGTTACAGTGTATTTACAAATATGGAAAAAATATTACCCATGTTAATACTCCATACAGGTACATAGTGACCTTCTCCACCTCCTTTTCCACCTTCTAACCTGTTTAGGTTTCTCCAAAAGTTGTGCATCCTTTCCACCTGCTTTGCCTGGGGTCCAGGTACCCCATGTACTCTGTGAGATTTCAAGCTTTACCCATCTCTGTCCAAAATTTTAACATTTTCTATTCTGTTAATTAATGACTGGAGCAACAAGAGTGGGATTTTCAGACTTCATGGGGAATAAAGAGTACTGGAAAGTAAATGCCATAGAGGTTTCTCGCTCAGCTACTGAATGTAGCAGTTTAGGTCTATCCCACAAAGGCATTAAATGGTATTTACAGTCAAAAAACATTACTGAGATTTTCACTCTTGTTAATACTTGGTTGATCCCTCTCTGATTAACTATAAATGAAGAAGATTAGTCCCATTTATGTTGAGATGGATAACAGCTATGGGAACTTACATAGCTCAGTGGGCTCCAAACCTGAAAAAAAAAAAAAAAAATCAGGGAGAGAAGAAAAGACATTTTATTTCTATGAAATGCTTATGCACTGTCTAAGGGCATGGATAAGTTCCTTTTGTTGCCAATGGCACAAATCCTGCTCTCTCCTGGGCAACACTGCAGCACTTTCCCTATGGGCAAGTGCAGTGTGCAATACTCTGTAAGGACCATGGTCTACAGACAAATTTGATAAGCCGCACAGTGGTCTACAGATAGTTTTGAATGAGTGACCTGGGGCAAGTGGATGATGTACTCCTTCCAGGCTTACAGCATCCCTCTTCTTGCACAGGTCTACTGCTTAGAAGGCAGGGCTGATGAAACCTGGCTCCCCACATTTTGATGCCCCCTTTCATGGAAAGTGCTCCCAGACACAGGCAGTTGTCTTTCAACATTTAAATGTGAGATGCTGGTGAAGAAAGAGGAAGAAAAGGTAGCAAACTATGGTTTCCTTAGTTTGACAGTTTAGGGGAGGAAAGTATAAACCACTTCTCCTCATGCCTCTAAAGCTGGGGGTTTTAGAGGGGCTTTCTTCCTTCTGCCTGAGACGTCTTCCCCTTGTGACTTTCCTAAGAAGAGTTTCAGAGCCCCACAGATTGTTGAAGTGATCTGGAGGATAGCCAATACAAAAAATGGTCCTCTGGGAAGGAGGTATTGGGGTGGCAGAAGGTGTATTTGTGGCATGTCTGAAGATCAGCAAGTGTGAGAGGAAAAATGGAGCTAGAAAAACTATGAAGGTTATGGAAATACACAGCAGGTAAGTGGTGGGATTGTGTATGTATATTATTGTGACTGACAAAAGAACAAGGTAAGCATATAAGCTGAGCTTGAAGAAAGGTTGAAGAGAGCAAAGATGGAGCACAGAACGTATTAGATATACAAAAGGGAGCATCAAGTGAAACTCCCAAGCTTTCTGATGTTTGTTGCTATTGGCTCCTATCTCTTCTACTAGCTGAATCACATGAACTAAAGAAATACTAATATCAAATGAAGGTATAGAAAATGACAATCACTGCAGAAAAAACTTACATGGCTGAAATGAGAAAAATTCAGATTATGCAACATTTAAAAAGAAGAAGCCATTATGAACTGAAAGAAGTTATAGGGCAGAAGAGTGTAAATGAAATCAGGACAATATTTTAAATATTTATTTGGTAATGTGAGTCTTGACATTGGCTTCATGATGCCCAGACAATTCATTTTTAAAATCTATATTGTATACTTTTTTACCAGAGAACACTTGCACATTCTGCTGTTAGCATCCGAACACTGCTCATTATCATAGAATCATGGAATCATGGAATGGTTTGGGTTGAAGGGACCGTACCACTCTATTGTAATCTAAAGAAGCAGAAAAATCATATATCTAATTCAAAGCAGCACTGAGCATCAAGGGTGAGTAACCTGAAGGATGCCTCCTTTCGAACACCAGATGCTATGGGTTTGGGATGTCATGTTTCTGCCATACTGTGGGAAGGAGGGTGCGAAGGAGAAGACAGGTATTTGTGTTTTTGTTGTTCCAGAAGGGTTAAGGGCTTGCACTTTGTTATGACAAACCTTTTAACATGTGATTACATTCCCAACTCAGTTTATTTAAAGAGAGAATTACATTCATGTTTGTCATATTTGCACGCTAATAGCTTGCAATATTTTTGGACTTTATGCTGTATAGTTTTAAATCTATTTTACTTCTGACTAAAGGTAGTTTCTATGGTTACAAACACAGTTTCAATTTTTGCTTTTAAAAAGATAATGATTTTTCATGTTGAAACAAAAGGAAAGCAAAAGCAATTTAGCAGAAATAGCAATTTCATCTTACTTTGTTTTTATTTTTTATAGTTCACTTAATTTGTGTACCTTATAGGAATGTTCAAAAAAGTCCTTGTTGGAAGAGTTTTCTTGTCCTAAAAATGCAGATGGACAAAAATTTTGACAATATTGTAATTTTGTAGAGTTTTATTTTTCTGAAGAGGAAGATGGATTTTGAGATAATTACTTATTTAACAATTTCTCTTATGATAACTTTAAAATATAAAAAGCCACTATATGACTTGGGTATATATGGGTAGAGACACAAGGCAATTACACTGGCTACTCTAATTGGCTACTCTTTAATGATGCCTTTCTGAGAG
>KL260025.1:0-10041 GCA_000699545.1 Podiceps cristatus | reverse complement strand
TGGCACTAGATGATATTCGAAGTCCCTTCCAACCCTAACCATTCTAGGGTTCTATGATTCATTTGCTTAAAATGTGAACTAGTCCCCCAGCATGCCTAAAAAAAAAAGACAGCCAAACAAGCCAACTAGTTATGTATCCAGAACTACACAGCTGCACACACATTACCATTTTAGTTTGGGTGATTAGCACAGTTCAGAATCAAATCACTGGGTCATCCTGCTTACTGCACTTTGTTTTGATTCATGAAGCTGTGTTGCTGCACCCAAACTGGGTGCCTTTTTGGATTAAATCAAACCAGAAGCTCTGTTCCAGGCAGACAACACACACACACACTTCAATCCCCAGTGAGGGCATACAGATCCAAACCAACTGTCCTCTGACAGCGTCAAACCATAGATGTGTGAATTTTCAGTCCTGAGAACCACACTAAAAACTACAAAATAAAATCTCTGAATTGCATACAGTAATTATAGTATAGCGGTGTTTTCAGCACCAACCAACATGACATCCCTTGAGAAACAGTACAAATTAGCCCAACTCAAGCCTTCCATGACTGGTAGAAGCAACAGAATTGAAAAGGAAACAGAAGTATTATTCACAAGCTAGGTTCATCTTTCCACATATTGCAAAAATAAGCCAGTTCACATGTGCTAATTGGTTCTACGCTATCACCTCATATGTAAAATCCCAAATTCTTATGCCAAATCCATACCCAAGGAGTCCAGAAAGCTTTAAGCACTTGGATTAAATATTTTCTATCTTGTGGTACACAGTGCTGCTCAACTCCCTTCAGTTACGACTGTTGTAGATAGGTATATGTAGAAAAGGAAGAAAGGTCTGACTACAATCCAGTTTGAAGACAGAGGAATTACTGCAGTCTAACCTTTTTCTTGCAGATTTGGAAAAAGGACAGTCAAAATGTGGGTGGTCTGATCACTAAATTAAAAAATGCACACAGTATTTTTTTGAATGAAATCTGGAACAGACCCAACAACTCTGGACCCTGAAACAACTTACTTGGGCTCCTCATGTCAGGAAAAACATATGTACACACGAACAAGAGCTATGCCTGTTACTGATCATGTGTACTGATACAGTTTACTTTCTGTTTAAAACAGGGTAACGAAAAACACAGAGTTCACTGATTTCACCGAGAAGTGAATCAGAAGCTACTGAAGTATTTACTAAAGGGCATCTTTGACAAATGCCACATAGCGCACCACCCAACAAGAACTTGTTGGCATGTCTTCTTTGCATGGCAATAGCAGCTTCCAACTCTTGTTCCACTGCATATGTAGCAGTGACTTCTGTAGTAACCAAGACAGTGTTGGGACCTGTGTTTCTTGTTACCGAGCAAAGGAGGAGAAGTCTGACCTGAGGAAGGGAAATGGAACACTGGAAAGGCTGGGATACTGCATGTGGAAAATGCCAGCACACGTGATCCAGTGTGAAACTAGAATCTGAATTGAGGGTATAAGCTTGTTCAGGCAAAGATCTCCAGTACAGAAAACAAAATTAAAACCAGAGAGCCCGTAAGTCCTGTCTACTCATACACTTCTGCTTTACATACACATGTACAGAAAAGATAGAGATGCCTGTTGTTTCCTATAATAGGCACAAGAAAATGAAGCTAGCCACAGAGTTTACCTTTATTTTGGAGCTTAATAGGCCTCAATTTTCAAGAGCTATTATCCTTCATAGACTGTAGCACATTTTATTCATTTGGAAGTGATTCAAGTAGATAATAAGAAGGCCACAAATTAGAAAGTAAGTGAACATTAATTTAAGGAGAATCAGAGTAAAATTATTCTCCACAATACTGTTTCACCACAGTAATGATTTGATTATTCCTCCCTATCCAAAACAAAAACGGGAGCACATTTTGCTCCTTGAAGTCCTAATAAAGCCATATCTTCGAGGCCCTCATGTGCTTTATTGACTTTTCTCCTAGAAGAGCAGAGCTACATATATGCTACTTGAGCACATAAAACTTACTCGTAGCCTCTTGCTCTGGTTTGAGATGCTCTAGGAGAAGCAGCTAGAGAAAACATTTTAGAAATAAGAATGACAATTTATTTTCTTAACTGTCAATTAAAGTAATCCAAAATATTTTCAGTAAATGATTGGGGGCACAGAGGCATATTTGTATTTTCACTAAACACAAATTTAGAAAATATTCACCACTTACACTTTTTTTTGCTGTGCTGGTGGTGTTTTTGATGGCCTTCCTCGTCTTTTCTGTGGCGTAGACTGTGCTGATTCAACTGTACTAGTTTCAGATGATTCTGCGCTGTTTTGAGGAAGACCCAAATTGCATAGTATCAAATTATAACTAATGTCCATGCATAAAAAAGATGCAGCTTACAAGAAGATGGACTTACCTTTGCTGTGTTCTTTTCTGTGTCCTACTTTGCCTGCTTTTTGGTTTTTGTTCAATGTTTTCAGTTTGCCTTTCTTCCTCCTCCTCCTCCTCTTCTGCTGCAGCTGCTGGTGCTTGTTTTTTTTTGCTCCGTTTTGATGACTTTGCTACTGGTTCTTCCTTTGGTGTTCCCCCATTATTTCCTTTGGGGGGGCGTCCTCTTCTCCCTTTCTTTGGTGGACTGTTTTGTTCATCCTCACTTTCTATTACATCTTCTTTTAGCCTTTTTTCCTCTTGCCATTGCGTTTCGTCAGATTCTGAAACAACTGCAGGTCTCTTCCTTCCCCGTTGACTACCTCTAAGTTTCTGCTCTTGACCCAGTTTATTCAGGTCATCTATGCTTAGTTTCTCTTCTGAATCTGTGATAGCAGCTTTCTTCCTTCCTCTAGGCTTCTCCATCTCTGACTGAAAAGGTAAGATTAGATCTTTAAATAAAAAAATTAAACCACCATATTAAACTGCCACATATGCAAAAGCTACAGAAACTCCCCTTCAACAAGATAAAGAATCTTCAAGTTACACAAATCGTCTACCATATCCATTTAAAAACCTTTGCAAAACAAACACATATATACATATAAAGTGCCAGATGAGAGAAAGATTATTTCAAAGGTGAGCAGTTAAAACACTGAAGTACGTGAGGTCTTCCTCATTTGTATCCTCAGCTGCGGCAAACACAATTAGGTAGAACATCCATAACTGAATATTTATCAATAGGAAAATATAAAGATACAAATGATGGGAATTGTGAACTTGTGGCTTCAGCTCTGTTGTGAGCTGCAGGGTGCTTATGCCTGGCTCCCATGTTGGCAGGGGCAAGGCACCAATACAGAAGACTGAGGGCAATCTGAATTTACAGCTGAGGAAAAGCAGCACAGGAATCAGTGGTATCTGCCAAAGCACTGCTGTCAGAGCTGCACTAAGACTCAGTATTTGCTCTGTGCAGCAAAAAAACTCCACCCAACCCTTAAATGAATCATAGAATGGTTTGGGTTGGAAGGGATCTTTGAAGATCATCTAGTTCCAACCCCCTTGCCATGGGCATGGACACCTCCCACTAGACCAGGCTGCTCAGAGCCCCGTCCAGCCTGGCCTTGAACACTTCCAGGGATGGGGCATCCACAGCTTCTCTGGGCAGCCTGTGCCAGTGTGTCACCACCCTCATGGTGAAGAATTTCTTCCTTAGATCTAATCTAAACCTACCTTCTTTCAGTTTAAAGCCATTACCCCTAGTCCTGGCACAGCAGGCCCTGGTAAAATGTCTCTTCCTATCTTTCTTATAAGTCCCCTTTATATATTGAAAGGCAGCAATAAGGTCTCCCCAGAGCCTTCTTCCAGGCAAACACCAACTCTCACAGCATTTCTTCATAGCAGAGGTGCTCCATCCCTCTGATCATCTTCATGGCCTCTTTTGGACCTGCTCCACAGGTCCATGTCTGTCTGGCTTGTATCAGCAATAGTACGGTGTGGTCAGTGGGAGTAGGGAAGTGATTGTCCCCCTGTACTCAGCACTGGTGAGGCCACACCTCAAGTACTGTGTTCAGTCCTCATCACAGGAAAGACATTGAGTGCTGGAGCGTTTCCAGAGTAGGGCAATGAAGCTGGTGAAGGGTCTGGAGCACAAGTCCTGTGAGGAGCAGCTGAGGGAGCTGGGGTGGTTTAGTCTGGAGAGGAGGAGGCTGAGGGGAGACCTTATCACTCCCTACAACTACCTGAAAGGAGGTTGTGAGGCAAGTGTTGGTCTCTTCTCCCAAGTAACAGGCGATTGGACAAGAGGAAATGGTCTCAAGTTGCACCAGGGGAGGTTTAGATTGGATATTAGGAAACATTTCTTCACTGAAAGGGTTGTAAGGCACTAGAACAGGCTGCCCAGGGACACGGTGGAGTTCCCATCCCTGGGGTTATGTAGATGGGGTGCTCAGGGACACGGTTTAGTGGTGGACTTGGCAGTGTTAATAGTTGGCCTTGATGATCATAAAGGTCTTTTCCAACCTAAACAATTCTGTGATTATTCATCTCTCCATGCTCCAGTTGTCTCATGTGCACAGTAAAGAGCCAGAAACAGTGCAAAGATTTCAATAAGCAACTATTAGAGCCGGAAGGATTGCCCCAGTCAACTCCTACCCCTGGGGGAGGAAAAAAAAAGTTATCCACCTACCACTTCATGGGGACCGTGACTATTTAATTTTGGGCTATGAAACAGTCCAGAAGTTCAAATGTTTACAGTATTTCATGGTTTCATACATGAACACAAACACTCATTTACTAGTATTTGCCACATTGCAATTTAATCTCCACAATGACAATCATGCCACTTAAAACCAGATTGATCTTTTTTTGTTTTGTTGGGCTTTTTTTTTTTTTTTGTTTGCTTTGGTTTGTGGGTTTTTTCCCCCCTTCACATCTCCCTTATGTCATAAGATACAAGTGAGCTTACAAATGTATCTCCACTTCAGCCATAAACCCTGATCGAGAAAAGCAGAAAGAAAAGCTAGGAAGACTATGAGGCAAAAAAGTAACAGAAATTGAAGAACAAAGAATTACTCTAGAAGAGAATAAGAAAAATGTTTGAACAATGATGACATTTCCTGCCACTTCATGACTCCAGTGACAGAACTGTTGATCTATTATTGTTCTATTTGCTTTTGCAGTGATTATGCACATCTGTCATTGCAGCCACTTTTACCAGGTCAGTAGTTGTAGCCAAGTTTCAAAGCAAAGTTTCTCCCTCAGCTTAAACAGTTTCCCACAAACTCAGAACCAACATGTTACTCTATGAGGTAATCTAGACAAATATCCCGAATAGTGAAGCCTTTAAAGCATGGACTTTCTAGTCTCTGATTAAAACTCTGCTTCTCAGTTAATGCTCGATATAATCTGCTCCTCAGGTCCAAAAACCTCCAAATGAATTCTGAATCAATGACCTTAAGCAGCTTGCTTTCATATTCACAGTGAAGTACAAATGCCCTCAAAAAGTAATTGAAATACTAAGCTGTATTTGCTTTGTCACTTAGCTTTGTCGGTTACCAATTCAACCTAATGCTTTTAAACATGAGTTGTATGCCAGCAGCTGTTTGGACTCTCAGACTTTTCAAGATTTACAGCTGAAGTGACATATCAACACGGGAAGCATCAGAATTGGGGTTTTTTTTGACAAGATTTTCCTGATTTTTCTGATGTTGTTATGAGCCAGTTTGCTTTTCCCACAAGATACCACAGCGTAAGACAGTGATTTGCACTTCCAAGACAAGCCAAAATTCAGGACATTTTTACTAGTCAGTAGCTTATGTCCCAAGCAACCTAGAAAAATGCAACAAACTGACATAATGGGAGAATAGAGAAATGTCAGACACGGTCAAAAAAATAAAGCAGCAGTGATATCAGATATAGGACATCCTAAAGCATTCTAGAAAATCTAGTTGTAATAAATCTGATCTTGTTTGTATTACTACTTTTTCATGCATATCCCAAATACTACAAAATTTATAGACTGCCAACTGTTATTAAGGCACAAAGAACCGTAGTTTACTAGTAGAATGTGAAATTGTTATTATTTGAACTGGTTCTGGAATTACAATACAATTATAATTTCCTTGGTGGTTTATTTTTCTGTATTTTGATACAGGTGTAATTACTGCTTGAGACAATATGTAGCCTGTTTATAACTTCATTAACATATTAAAGCACCACATCTGAGTGAGATTCCAAACCAGTTTTTATGTTCTCATTAGGATCCTTTAGTATTACAGATCTACAGAAATACATAAACGCATCAGTAAGTAAGGACAAGGCTACCACTTTCAAAGGCCTTGGTTAGAATACAAACAGAATAGGAACAGGGCTAGAACAGGAGTAGGACTAGAGTATTTTCAGTTGGAAGGGACCTACAACAATCATCTGGTCCAACTGCCTGACCACTTCAGGGCTGACCAAAAGTTAAAGCATGTTATTAGGGGCATTGTCCGAATGCCTCTGAGACACTGACAAGCTTGGTGCTCACCAGAATCTGAGATAGATACATGTAATTTCTCCTAAATGATCCCAGCACTGTAAAAGAGCATAGCAATGACACCACTCTGTGACACCCTAGGGTTCAATGTTCTCACAGAACAGTTTGTTTATCTAACAGCAATTTCCTTGTTAATCATTAAGATTATTTTACACCCTCCAGTGTAGGTCTAGAAGATTATTTTACACCCACTGACTGTACCGGTCTGTAAGTATCAGTTAGGTAGCTCACTCTGCCCTAAAAGCCTGTTGATGACCACATTATGCACAGACAGCTTTAAAATCATGCTGCAACTTCTACTTGTGGTACCTGGCATTCAGAACCAAGCATTTTCCAGCCTTCACTGCAGTACAAGTTGCATGCAAAGAAAACAGAATCTATATGGCTATTCAGGTAACCCTTCCTTGAACTTCTAAATCCAATGTCAAATCATGATGCTCTCTTGGTATTCTAGATAACCAGAGAAAAACCACTTGCTACTCCTTACAGCTGTTGAAAGGAAAACACAGTTGGCTGGAAAAGGACAACACGCCTTAGCATCAGTGATGGGATAGTACCAAAAAAAAAAAAAAGAGAGAATTATAATGCATCAACATTGTAATGAGGTACTATCACTTTGCTAGCTATGAGCAAGAAACCATATACGATACAGACTTTTACAACCTCAGAAGGCAATCTGGAATTCAGACATGTTAAACTGCTTCCCCAAAACTCTAGTATAGTTGATCATTTGTAAACTAATCCAATTAAATCTTCCAAAGCTATATTTCAAGCAAACATTGAGAACACATACCAAAACCATCTCTATTCTATATTGGACAACAGAAGTCCAAGAAACCTATCAGTGTCCCAAATGCTTCATCAACAAATCCTGAGAATGAGACCACCTGTGGACTAATTCTCATCAATCTAGCTCTAGCAGAATCATCCCCTGTCAATATTACAAATATCCTGCAAATCATAACTAGTTCTTGAAAGCTTACATGAGTTGTCAGTATGATGCAAAAGTATGTATGCATGTACAGTACACATGGAAAAAAAAAAAAGTATTTTTCATTGCATTTTCATATCCAACTCTAAACACATTTTCCAGTAATTTACATCATCAACTCAGTTTCATGTTTCATCATGTTTTCTTGAATATCAAGTATGATCACAAATTTTAAAGTCATGGTGACTTAAAATGAAACACATGCCATGCAATCAAACAGCTCACCCTTACAAGATCAGAGTCGTCCCTTTTGTCAGTTTTCTTCCCTGGTAAAGGCGAAGCCAGTGTGAATTCTTCGTTTTCACTGTGGTCCATTTCAGTACTATCAAGCCTAGAATGAATAAATATTTATTCTCCCTGTGATTATAATACGGTGGGCATTCATTTAAAAGAGATATTAAACCAAAAAATCTCCAGAATAAATCTATTTCTAAACCATGAACAACCTGGCAGAAAGAACCTTTCACTCTGGTTACTATAGCTGCCACACACTGGTACATCTAAGTCTCAGAACAAAGGTGTCAATCATATGCCAATCAAAATTTTCTTTTCTTCCCCCGCCCCCCCCCCGGGAAAGACAAGCAACTTTTTTGAGGCAGAAGAGCCTTACTGAGTTACAAGAGACCTGCTTTCCTATGGTGAGGTGCAGGCAATAAAACAGCAGATTTAAATTTCAGAGACCAGTTCATCCCTCAGCTTTTCGTTATTTAGCGCAGCAATTTCATTTTTATTTCAGTTTCTACTTATGTAAATGTGGTCAATAATACCTCCTGCATACATAAAACTGAGGCTCACAGATAAAAGGTAATATACAAAAGCCAATACACAAAAGTCATTCTGTTTTATCTGCCCTGGGGTAGGTAGAAGCAACGTTTTTAAATAATAGTGCATGTTTTGTAATGAAAAGTAGTATTTTACGCACTGCAATGAAAAGTGGTATTCACATACACAAACTCTTAACTCCCAGGCCTGGGCACTGTATAGACTGAGAAGGACATTCTCACTCCTACAAGTATAAAATCTGTAATAACTGTGAGGTAATCAGAAGCTCAGTTTTTAAACATAGTCTTAACAGATGCAAGCTTGCCTATATATATTCAGTTAGACTGATTTGGAAATACCGTGCATGCTGAATCATTACCATCACTTCTAGAGGACTTCTTGGTATCTCCACTCAAAACATGAATCAGTTTAACTTAGGTGAAGTGGTGAGATCATGAAGATGACAGAACACGTTAGGCTGTGAGTGCAGCAATTTTTTTTAAATGAACTGAATGTAGAACAGTACTGGTCTCAGATTCATTTCACTGGATACAGAGAAGAATCTGGATTCCAGCCTGTCTTTAGCCAATAATGTACTTAGGAATATGAACCTGTATGACTTGTAAGAAATAAGCCCTTCTGTGGACTTTTGAGTATTTCTTGTAAAACACTGCACTACATTTTAAATTAATATATTAGTCATGGAAGTACCAAATGAGAAGTCTTATTTCCAAACATAACATTTCCTCACAGTCTTGAATTAATGTGAGAAAATATGAATAGTGGGAGCTATGCAATCTCCAAATGTCTGTGAAAAGAATTAACGATAATGTGACTTTCAGTTAAAAAATGGACATAAGATATAGTAACTGATGAATAACCTAAAAAATTGACACGAAATAAGCTATAATTTTTAAAGACAGATAACTAGAAGACGACTTCTCTAGCACTACAGTACATTCCACTCTCCATCACAGAAAGAATCTAAAATCCAAAAAAGTCTATCTGCAGAGTCCAGCAAGTGCAGGACAAATTTATAGAGGAGGAAGTCATCACCACAATGGCCTACCAGTCCTCACTGTCTGGAACTGCAGATGTATACATGTATACACACACACATATATAAACACCTGTGTGTGTGTACATGGGGAGGGTGGGTTTATATATAAAAAAATAAACATACGAGGTTCTCCTTCCCTCCTACAGCCAACTCTGAATATGATTTGATTCTGGCTTTTTTTTTTAAACAAACTTATTCTGGGGGCAAGAAAGCCAAATTAATGGTTTCAGTTACACCAATGTGGTACTGTTAACTTAAAAATAAGATAATAGAATTCTATTTCTCACTGTCCTGGTTTCAGCCAGGATGGAGCTAGTTTTGTCTCCAGTAGTTACTGTGTTTTGGATTTAGTATGTGAAAAATGGTGATAGCACACTGCTGTTGTTGGCTGCTGCTGAACTATCAAGGACATTTTGCAGTTCCCCAAGCTTTGCTGATGTGCAGGTGCAAAAACCTGGGAGGGCACAGCCAGAATAGTTGATCCAAACTGGCCAAAGAGAGTATTCCATGCCATAGACGGCATGGCCGGTGTAAGTGAGGGTCAGCCATTGCCCCCTGGCTCTGGTTCCTTGTTCGGTTTGCTTTCTGTTCATGTTCCCTTCTTCTTACCTCATTTTCTGGTTTTGTTTTTTGTTTTGCTCATTCAGGCCTGTCTGTTCATTCATTTGACTGTTTGTTCCCTGTCTTGCTCTCTCTGGAACATGCTGTTCTGGGATGGCTGCGGGGCAATATTCCCGCTCCTTGACTGCTGCTTGGAATGGGCTGTAGTGGTTGTCAGGTGGTGAGGAATTGTGCATTG
>KL260024.1:65315-116174 GCA_000699545.1 Podiceps cristatus | reverse complement strand
GGGGGGTGTTTACTTGCTTGTTTGTTTTTTTCTTTCTTCCCACAACTGTTTGTCCTGCCTAGGCTGCATCTGAGTGACCATGCAGTAAAGGTAAAAGGATAACCTGGAAAACTTGAAAACTCTGAAGGTAGTTGGAGAGGAAAAGCCTTTTGCATCTAGAGCAAAAGAGGAGGACAAGACTTAACAGACACATTTCCAGCTTCCTAATCGGCAGTAACAGCATGCTACTGCTAAAACAGATTGGTTCTTTATTATTTATGGTTTACAAGTTATTTTAAAAGACCTTCATAATAATAGTCCCATTTCATTTCTGTCTTTTCTAGAACCACTTTTCCTCCACTACTTCCTCTTCAGCTCCAGCATTTCAATTGCATGGCACACTGAGAACGGCTGTTAGTTGCTGGTTTATGGTGGAATACATTTATACTCAGTAGCAAAAGTACTTTGTGTGTAGACCTTAGGTGTGATGTATTTTGTCTCACACATCGGTTTTGAATATGTTGTTTTTAAGAATGAATGGAGAGAGAGAGCAAACCGAAGGCAGCATTAGGAGGATGTAGCAGCTTGGCCAAATCTATCGCTGACTTTACTAAGTGACAGAGGCAACACCGAGGCAATCAGTGCAACTGTCTGCTGTGTCTGCCAAGTACCTACGAGTTATATTATGTGCCAAAAATACTTTCTGCGGCTTGCCGTGTGTTTACTGCAATGACTTGAGTCAAATGCAGGTGCTGGAGGAAAATACCAAGGAGTAAGAAAAGCAGTTTGGTAGTTCAATGTGAAGCTGCCACTTAGGAAGGGATCAAATTATATTGATGGACCCTCTGTTTATGGTGGTTTTGAACCTTTAAAAATATTGAGGAGGAGATTAATGGTTTTCTGGTTTGACCTTCTGCTTCAGTGTGAACTCCAAGCTCTTCTTGTGCTGATCGTGGTGATGGTGATCGTGTTGGTCTCTTGTTGGCACTTCCTTAACATTTTAAGGAATTTTATTTTTTCCTTTCTTATTTTACTTTCCCTCTACTCATTACAATTGATCCTGTTTGGCTAAAAATAGTATTCAAAATACCCTTATCCAGTCCTGATGTTGCCTTTCTTAATGAAAATGGTTGAGGAAGTATTTTTCCTTTCTATTCCTCGGCACCTTCCCCAAAGATTTATTACAGTGTGGGTTTAGTTTTGGCTGTAGTACAGAAACAGCTTTCTCCCATGTTTTATGATCTCACTCACCGTTCTGGTTATGACAGTCCCCTGTTTCCTCCCCTTCTACTTGCCCTTTGAAAATATGAACTGTTACTTTTTCCAATATTGCTGCCTCAGCGATTTCCTGGAGGTTTGCTTGTTTTCTTCTGCCATGCTGGGGCCAGACAGGAAATCAAAGTGTTTTCCCTTTTGCTAGTGGCTGTCCTTCTACATCGTAACTCTTGGCAGGGCTACTCATTTACGTACAGGGTTACTCAGTTACTCATACAGGTAACTCATCCCAAATGCGACTGTTTCTGGACTTGGAAACTTCCTTTCCCCAGCTCTTTGCCAGAGGGGCCCAGCCTGACATCTGCATAGGGATGCTGCTCTTCGTGCGCTTGGCACCAGCAGTCCCCAGCCTGGCAGCTCGCGGGGAGGCTGTGCCCGGGGCTCCGGAGAGCCAGGCAACATGTGCGGAGTGGCGGGCACTCCAGGCTCTGCCTGTTCCTCCTCAGGAACAGGAGCTGTGACAACTCCTGTGGGATCTGAGGTGTCTCCACCTGTCCCTGCTCATAGGCGTCTTTGCCATTCAGGATTTGCGAGCAAAGACAAAATTAGGTTGACTTGATTACAGTAAGAATCAAATACTTGGTAGGAGACTGGAAATAAACTTGCAAGAAGATGTTGACATGACGCGCTGTTTCTGTCAGCTCAGTAACTGGCAAGTCCCTTCCAGGCTCTCGAGGGCATCCTGCTGCTTTGCTGGCTGCGTCTGCATCCTGGCACGTCCCCACTGCCAAACCACGGGCTGAAGGACTTGCGGAGTCGCATTGCTTGCAAGGGACCCCCGGCTGTCATCAAACCCAACTGCTAGCTCTGAGCAGGTCTGGGTAAAGCAGAGAATATGATTTAAGAAGCAAGAGTTATACAACCAGCTGATTAATATCATGCCCTTGGCACTGCACGGAGATTAAACGTGACAGTTAACTGGAACAAATGATGGGGCTGGGAGAAGGGATTTTGACCTGCGTGACACTCCCTTTGTGCCGACGGCTTGTTCCACGGGACACCCTCAGAGAGCGGATGAGAAACAAGTTGGTGGGGATGAGATCAGGAGAGTGTTAGGAGAACTCACTAAACTGGAAAATTAAAACCAAACTCTTGTTTATGTTTTGTCTATTATATACTGTGTGCTAAGAAAATGGAAGGGAGGATACAAATCAAATGAAAACAAAGCAATGTCACATCTAACTCTTGAAGTTGGTGAGATTTTGCTTTTGGTGCTTGCAGGATTTGCTTACCAGCTTATATGTCATTTGAATGTTCTTTTTTTGTGTGTGTGTTAATCTTGACCACTTCCTACTTTCTCTTTCACTTATTGTTTGAATTTGCAGGATTTCATAAAATTACGAAAATACTGATTAATCTCAGTGTCTACCCACCATAGTCATATCCAGGGTATAACATCAATGGCATATCATAACTGGGGACTGGTTTTGCTCTGTTCCCAGGCATCTGCAGAGCTCACGCGATACGGTACCGGTGCTTTTGTAAAAAAAACCTTTGTGATTGAAACCAGCAGTGCCGCACTTTCTAAACACCTAGGGAATTGTGGAAGAAAATTACATTTGAATCCATTGATTCATCATGATGTAATATAGAACTGATTTGGGTGTGAGCTTATTGTTTATTACAGAAATATACAGGTAGTGGGTAAGGTACAAACACCCCAAATACAGTATAAACAGAGGTAAGACCTTGCCAAAGCTGCTGAAAGAGAATGACATGATATTTGGAAATGAAAAAGTTCAGCCCACAAAATAACAGCTGCAAAGTTTTTCTCTTTAATGTCTGTAGTTGTGTTGCAGTGAAAATGAAATCTTTGAGCAAGGAAACAGTTCCAATTAACTGTGCTCAGTGTTCTGCAAGGAGTAACTGATTTGAATGAAATACCTGAAAATTACTAATAATCTCCTTCAGATCTCGCATAAGGAAAAGCAATACTGCTGCTGCTGTGGAAAGGCACTGATAAGTACAAGATAAGTTACCAAGGAAATATGCTCCAGTAGGGCTTGGGATCCCTTCTCCCACTGAGCTGTGGGCGAGAGAAGCTTTTTAGCAGACAGTTCTTCCATCTGTACTACAGCAGGCTGGCAGCCAGGGGTAGAGCTTGATCAACAGCCTCCAGGGGATGTGGCTTACCAGCCAATGAGTAATCTGTTTGGCTGTTTTCTGTTTGGTAGATTGATTTTTTTTTTTTTTTTTTTTTTTTTTTTTTTTTTTTTTTTTAAAAAAAAAAAAAAAAACACAACACAAAAAACCCCAAAAAACAAACTGGGAATTGCCAAACTAGCAGCCCACCTGCCAGCAGTCCAGCCTTTGCCAGATAATTTGTGCTGGCATCCAAATTATCTGGAAAGTCCAATTCAAAAAATAGAGCTGCAGGCAGGAAAAGAGGAGCATTGAAGACATTTTGAAACTGTTACACTGACAGGAAAAGATTTTTTCCTTTTTTTTCTAGTTCTTATATTGTTTGTTTGTTTTTGTGCCCCAAGGAAATGCAATTCTGTTTGATTTCTGACTCCTAGGAATGCACAGTAGTTTTGTGCACAGCGTAAGGCCTGCAGCAGGGATGCAAAGCAGTGTTTTAAGCAATCTGAGCCAATGGAGGCCTTGATGGAAGTCCTCCAAGGAAAAATCTGTGTGCTTGCAGGCACACAAAGGTTGGATGGCTCGGGAGGCGGCCCTCCTTCCTCTGGAGTCTGTCTGTCCCCCAGCCGCAGGGGCAGCAGGCTTCCACGGCACGCCGAGATTGGGTCTGCTGACATCGTGCAGCTTAGAGTTGTATTAATTAACGAGAGAGCAGATTGAATTCTAGATGAATTGAACATTTTTGCCAGACAGATGAGCTAAGAAATGCGAGAAATGAGAATGTGGATGGAGAGAGGTAAGTAAGAAATCCCGTGGAAGTTGGCAGCTGCAGTGTCATGCAGCCCGCACGTTCCACAGAAGCTGGGTTCTTCTGAAAACCAGGCCTGCCCAGGAGGTCAAAGACAGGAAAGCTTTTGCTTCAGTGGTGAGGGGAGTTGTCCAGCGGTACCTTTAAGTGTCAGGAATTTTGTTCCAGTGGCGCCATGAGTCTGAAATGGAGAAGATATACCAAATCCTAGACAGCCGGTGCCTTGCAGTAAGCTATCCACGCCACTGATATCTTGTATTTTGTTGTTCATCCCTTTATGTCAAAGCAGTAGCTCAAGGGACATTTCCCATCTGTGAGAGAGAGGATGATGGCAACCAAGAAAGGTGAAGTGTCCAGGCAGAACTGTGAATTTGACTCGAGGTCCCCTGAACTGAAGAGTGCTCTGGCTTTCAGGTGGAACGTCTGCCTTGAGCAGGTTCTCTGCCCGTGTGATGTGGTGCTAGTAGTCTGCAGGCTCCTGACTGGATTTCAAATGTCTTCAGTTCCTGTTTACTTTGGACAGAGCCAAAGGCCTTCTGCAGCTAGCAAGACCTAGTCTGTGGTACATGAAGTTTCCTAAATAAATGTCTAAGGCTCACGCTGTAGCAAACCTTCTTTGGCACATGAACAAAGTTTTATGTGCCAGCTTGTACTAGCTTGGCAGTGTATACAATCTTGTGCAGTCGGGCTTAGCAAAACATTGTATTCGGACCAGCAAAGTATTTAAGTATGTGCTTAACTTCATCGCGATTTAGCAAATCACATAAGAACATTAATGCTTTGTTCAGCGATGGGCTGTAGTTCAGGAATTTGAGTCATTTTCACAATCAGTGCTTGTGTACTTTCTTACCGAAAGAAGAAAAATACCAACAGAAATTTTATTAATTCAGTTATTCAGTTGCTACAGTAAATATAGCCTTTTCAAAAGACTTATTACATGAACACTGTAGTTGATAAAAACCATTTTATTTTAAATATGAAAAGCAAATAAAGGGACATTTACTTCTGCAAGAACAGTGGGTATTGGGTTGCAGTAATTACTGTGTTCTTTTCCTCATTACATTGCTGGCTAACATAGTTATTTGTTATACCAAAGGAGAATTTGTCTAAAAGAAGATGTATTATTGTATGTTGATTTTGGCAAAGTTGTTTTTAATAACTACTTTTGTTTGCATGAATTTATGGAGTGTACTTTACCAACACTTCCAATTGCGCTCTGTATTGGGTAGCTTTCTTTCGGTGCATTTCATTTGTATGCCAACATTGCTTACAAATAGCATATCTGGTACCTTACTGTTCATTATAGGATTTTTTTTTTTTTTTTTTTAAGATTTGGCATTTTCATTACTTTGGGGTTTTTTCTTTTCCATTCAACATAATTATGTGCTCATGATTATTACCTGCATAAGTCTGCTAAGCATTTCTTTGCTTGAATGTTAATCTTTCTCAATTCTCCACCCACTAAGTGTGAAGTTAATGGTATTGCTAACTGGTTTCTGTGAGGCTGCGTGCTGAAAAACATTTCACATTAACAGGGTAATTGAAACTGTAGCTAATGTATTGGTCAGAGTTGGTAAGTATTCTAAAGGCTCCTTGCAGTGATCTTATAGAGAGGTCCTGTGGGAATTATCTTAACAGACAGACAACGTATGTAGTGAGCTATTCAGGCTGGAAATGCTTTACATGCTGTTTGAGGAACTGATTCCGTCGCCCTCCCTGTTTTGGACATTGGAAGGACTATTGGTGGAGTAAATTCTTACTCAAACAGAATAAAAGGCATCGTAATCTTGTTTTTTCTCGTTATGAATGCTTCTTACGATTCAACACGTGGGTCACGCGTGCATCCTGTGGACTTATTTTGTTTTTCATGTTTTCTGCAGCAAGAGTGGTTTTTTCAAGTTGGTTAAATGTAAAAGTTTTCAGCTCAACAGAGAGCACTGAAAATCCTTCCATTTAAACAAACTGCTGTCACCCACCTGTTTTTAAATTTAAGGGATACGTTTGCTGCTGCATCACTAAGGGTGAAATTGGCTTTTTCGTAGAACATCTGTGTTCCCTCTGTCTCTCTCTTTTAGCTGTCTACATAAGCCAGTTGTCTGAAATTTTACATGGCTTTGAGTTTTCCCCCTTGGGGAAGCTGGGAGAAATGAGAAAAAGAGGCACAATCTGTCCCTCTTAAAGTTAGTGGCAAAACTCTTGTTCTTGTAATAACATAGTATCATTCTAAACTCTGCACTGAATCTTTTAGAAGATAGGGCAAATTGGTTGACACAGAGATTGCAAATTGTTTTGATAGATTCTATAGACTAAGCCCTTGTTCGTTACACGAGCCTGAATGACTGGAGGCAGCAGCGTGGGAAAAAATGGATGTTGTCCTCAACTTTTCTTTAAGAACAAACCTTAAACCAAGACAACCTGTGGAATGAAATTAATGCTGGATCAACTCTCAAACTGTGGGCTTTTACACTAGACCTCTGCTACTCAAATCACTATAATAACTGGAAGCCACAGGCTGGTGAGACAGAGGGAGAAACAGGATAACATGAACTCAGATGGTTCCCTGCCAAAGTTCAGTTTTGTTTTGGTTTTAAATTAAGTTTGGGGTTTCTCTAAGCTTTGTCCGGTGAAGTTTTTAAGGCGAGATGCAATACATTTCCAGAAATGTCTTCTGGGTAAACTGCAATTACTGGGTGCATAATAAATATTATTCTACAAAGTATGATGGATGTGTTGCAGTATGATCAGAAAACATTATTATAGTGGTTTTTTCTGGGTTTGGCCTGCTGTAAACTTTATAAAACTAATTTGCCTTGAGGGCATGGAAAAAGGAAGAGATTCAAATGTGTGGTTACTTCAGCAACTCTGGTTTTCCCCATGAAACTCTTTAGTATATTTTATGCTATGGATGCTATATGGATCAGCACCCGCAGTCTCGCAGTACTTCATTTCGGTGTCCGATGTGCATGCGGAACCGGGGCGTGATGGAGGAGGCTTGAGGATTGTGGAGGTGCCCGCTCTTGTTTTGTCAGAGGAGCGTACAGAGTCATTGTAGCAATCGTGGTACTAATCCAGCTCTTCAGTGTGGTAGTGTGTTTTGTTTAGCTTCATAAAAGAGATAATAATAATAAGGTTAGGCACATGCAGACATTTCTTAGTGAGCAATAAAGAAAATAAAAACTTCTAGCCCCTGGGTGTTGCCGGTAGGAAGGAGAATCAGCATTATCAGTGCATGAGCAGAGAAAGAGCCACCTGATACTAGGTGAGGATATGAACACTTTCCCTTCCCTCTGCAGCCTTTCTCCAAGTAGTCTGAACCGTAGTCTGAACCAAAAAGGAGACAGTAGCTGTATGAAAAGGCATTGGTAAAAGTACGGACTCCAGAATACTGCATTTTGAGTAAGGACCAAACGATTATATGTCTGACAACTTATGCCCCATAGAAAGAAATCAATATTTTCAATCAACCAACAACAGCCCCAGTAATCCCCTTAGACTTTCTCCTAGCCACAAAGAGCTAGCACCTAACAAGGCCAGGGCTCTCCCAGTCCCCCTAGAAGCATACTGAACGCGACTTTGTCATGACCATGACAAATTTAGTCCTAATCCCATTAACCTTCTCCACAGTCTGGATTGATGGCTGGAAGACAAATGGCCAGAGTCATTAGGCTGACTCTAAATAGAGGATTTTGATCAACACTTATATGCGTTATAGTAAGGATAATGCAAGTTTTCTCATCACTACAGTTCTCAGTTGGACCTCCAAATACTTATTTTCAGGATTCCCCCTCCCTCTTTATAAAAAGATCTGCTTTCAAGAAGTCCCTTTGGAAGAGCTCAGAAAATATGAGCAGCAAGTAGTTATTAACTGATTTGCTTGATGGTGAATGCACATATCAGTTTGGCCCTGTGGACACTGTATCTTGTTTTCTGTCAGTTCCTACAAAAGAGAAATTTGTCTTTACGTTAGGCTTAGCAAAGTTCCTTTGATGTGTGATTTCCAAATTTCACTGAGACAACACCTCAGATCTGGGCTTGGGGTGGGTAAACTAAGATTGGGAGTTGTTTTCGCAGTTCTGATGAAATACAGTCTTTCACTTTATTGCAGTAGCTTGTCCCGTCAAGGTCAAGAAAGCTTACTGCTTGCTGGTTGTTAGCATATCAACTTGCAGCAGAGCTGAAAGGTAATCTTACAGCTCAATGGGGATTTTACAAAATATTTACAGTATTTTAAGGCAGTTATCAGGAAGAAGTATATGTTTAAAGAAAAAGGAGTTCAGGGGTAAACATTGGAAAGGTAAAAAGCCATCGGTGCTCCTTAACTAGATGCTATTTAACTTTAGCTGGTTATCTTCATCAAATTCAATATGATATTTTTTTTTTTTTTTTTGGGGGGGGGGGTAGGAATACTTAAAAATAACACTGTTGGTTAAGGTAACATGAGTTTTAAGACCCCAGAGTTCCTTCTGTTTTTCACTATTTTTTTTGGTTTCTGGTTTGTGTCAACTTTTCTTTATTCTTGCAGGCATCCTTTTGAAAAGCTAATTTTATTCCTAGATGTAGCAAAAAAGCGACCAGGATTGTGTCTGCTGGCAGATCTTGCATTAATAAGGGTTTTCTGCTGCAGAATGTTACTTGGTGCAGTCAGATACCCAAGAAGCCACAGCCAGGCACATACTCCACTGTACACTTGAAAAAAAATAACTCAGAGCAATTATCCAGCAAGAGCTTTACAGGTTGTGCAGTTCTTACTTTCTGCAGTTAATAAGTATGCTAACTGAATAATAAATCCTGGATCCGTTGTGGGTATTAATGAATATGTTGTCTTCTAAGAGGAATTAGGGTGGCAGTCTAAACAGATCCCAGCAGAATACTGTAAGTTAAAGTTGATACAAAAAGAAAGGATACTTATGGCGTGCAAGCTCTTGTCTTTCTCCTGTGAACTTCCCAGCCTGAGAAAACTACATTTTAATTATTTGTACTGCACTAACTGAAATGTTGCTGATTTGGAAACAAAACTTAATAGCTGATTGTATCCTTACTTGATAATAACTTTATTGTAAAATTATGACTTATAAATTTCTAGTGTTGAACATAAGATGAAAAATGTTCTAGATTGGAAGCATGGTTATATATATGTGTGTGTATATATATATACACACACATATGAAAAATCAATTATACATAATTTTTAATAGTATAACATCTAATTCTTATTTTACATAGCAATTTATGTGCTCTCATCAATATTGGGCAGCGGTGTACTGGCAAACTAAGAGCAAAATTTACCGTAACCATTTTCTTGCTAACATTATATATAACATAACAATTAGCAATAATCTGTAATCAGCAACTGTTATATAAAATAACAATTACATTGTTAACAGGGATATATAATTACTGTTTTATATGTATAGGAACACTTCAGAAGAAAAGAACAGAACTTTATTTTTTGAAAGATGAAAGTTAGAAAGGGCAAATGTTTGATGTTCATGCTGAGTTTGAAAACTGCTAGTGACCGGTGAGGCTTTGTGATCGCTAATAATCTCTTTGCTTACTTAGTCTTTTAATTTCTGTCAAACATGCTTCTGACTTTTACTTGAAAACTAGACTCTTAACTCTTTTTAAGACAACTTTTTTACCTTCTGCTTCTTTTTTCAACTACTTGCTGGAAGAACATGGAGAGTATGCAGTTAGATTCTCCACCACAGAGATTGCATTGTATCTCCCCCTTACTTTTAAGGGACTTCAGTTGACTTTATGAAGATACTAGGGGCAGCTAAGGTCTTCTGCAGAGATACCCCCCTTCCCCCAAGTCCACAAAGCTTGCTTTTTCACTGAAACAAATATGCAACATTTTGGAAAAGGAACTTGAAAGCCTTGGTCATCATTTCTTACCCATGAGAGGTATAAGGAACTGTTTGTGTTTTCAGTAAGCAGAGACTGGGAATGGAAAGGCCGATATGCTAGCAGGTCAGTCAAAGATGCAGTAAGAATACAGAACAAAACAGGTTTGTTATTCCCAGTTAAAGTCTCGGATATGATACTTCTAGCAAACGGAAAGACTAGTCTACAGCAGTCTGTTACAGCTAAAGACGTGTGGGATCTCGACAGCAAATATGACAGTTGCTCAAAGTGGTCCCTGATAATTATAAATTCCTTCCAGAAGAAGCCCAGTGTCCCTGTGGATCAGCTGGGGAAATAGGATCGCTTTTTTGAGGTTCTCTCTTCAAACAGTCCAGGCAAGTCCCAGTCTCTAAACTGCAATTGTATACGTTTTTAAACCTTTGTTGGGCTCATGTCCTAGTACTTATTTTGGTATCTTTTGAGATGCCCGTTTTCTAGCTTTACAGTTAACTATGAGCTGCAGCAAGCAAATCGCAATAACCACTTGCTCACTTGTTAGTCATGTCCATCCTGCATCCTTCACAGACAAAAGGAATAAACACGTCACTTCCCCATTCTGTATTAATGAGGCTTTTCTGTCAGCGTATTCACCACCAGACACTCCTCTGGCTGGTACAGCTGCAATCTGTGCGGGCTGGCATGCGAGAGCTTTGTCATAAGATCTCTGATGTGCGGGTCTTGCTTCCAGGAAAATGACGTATAGGGCCTTTTTCCCTTCCCCCTGTAATTAAATCAGCCCGTGATGATGATTGCATTATTGGCATGAATTAAGAAAATCTATCTTCTAGCAGGTTGGTAAGGTAGCAGGAGTGACTTCTGTTGCCCTAGGTATGAACCAGAAAAAAATCTCTCATGAATTTTGGGCAGCAGTATACTGGCAAATTAAGTCAGAGCGAGCTTTGACTTAGCAGAGAACCATTTTCTTGCTAACACCCAAAAGGAGATGACACAGTTGGTAGAAGAAAGGTAACGCATGTAACCATCTTCAGAGAAGGGACAACTTAGATTAAACTACCTAAAAATAGCTCCAAGAAGTAACCTACAAAAATAGGTTAATTAAATAGTGAATGGGCATTGGGAGAACAGACAGGGACTAATGTGATCATTAAGTTGACTCTATGCTAAATTTATTCAGTAGCAGAATTCATTTTTTTTTCCCCAAGGTTAAAAAATGATAATTCAGGAGTGCAGAGAGTTGTAGGTCAGCTGACATGAATCCCCATCCCTCTCCACTCCCCAGCACAGAGTCTTCTGGATGATAACTGTATATACAGATGTATTTTTAATAGCAGAGCATTGCACGATTATAATTGTAGGGATTCCTGATCACTATTGTAAATTTAAAAATGGCTCTCTGGGTTGTTATGGGAAGTTATGCCATACAACAGTCGGATTTCAGAGATGGGTCTGATGAAGCCTGCTGTGTCTGTAACTCAAAACAATGGGAAAATACTTGATAGGAATGTCAACAATCTGGAGCAATTCCCATATTACTTTATTCATTGTTAGTTTTTTTCTGAGGTATTTTGCTTTTAATGATTGACACTGGAGGACGTGAATAGATGGATATGAAGCCTGTACACTTCAGCTGCTGATGTAAGATCAGTGATTTTTGTGCCTGTCGTTATATTTGAGCCCACCAATAGTGGATCACGTGAGGGAAATGCAGCATTGTCAAGCCTAGACAACCCAACCTGGCTGAGCTCAGAGGAAAGAGGAGAACAGCAGGAGACGAATAATCATTTTGCCAGTTTTTTCTCAGCTCGTTTTTATTGGGATCTTCTGGTTTTCTGCTGCTGTGATCCAGTCAGCAACGCATCAGCTTCAGCTTTGCCATGTCAGCTACCTGTGGTGCACCTACCCTGCAAGGGAAATGCTTGTCATCGTACAATTATGTATTATTCCCACATCTAGAACTGAAGAACACATCTGTTACATAAAAGCTCTCCTACTGGTCTTTCAGCTGGCCACAACTCCTGCAAGAAGGGAGTCTGGTGACTTTGGGGTACTGATCATACTCAGTGGTGTAGTTCAGGATCCAGCAAAGCCTGGGAGAATTGCTTAATGCTTTCCAGGGGTAGAGGGGGAACGCTTTTATAGCATGGGGCTCCGTAACCGGGGAGGCAAGAGATGTTGCGGGTGAGCTTAATCCTGAAGAGATGATGTTCTCCCGAAACCTTGTTTTCCCTTTACTTCATATCGTTAAAAAGGGAGAAGAGCTACTTGCAAATGCAGATGGTGACTGTACTGGTAGCAGACGTGGATGTGTCTGGTGACGAGAGCTGGGGAAGAACTTGTGGGTGTCACCAGAAGTGGATATCGGCAGGTGGGACTTTTTGGCTGTAGGGTTTATGAAAATGGCATCAGGGTTGTGTGGAGAACATCTAATAGTCATCTCTCTGGCAGAAGCCATCGTGCTGCATCACCTTTGAGTGCCTGGCCTGTGCCTCTGGCTGTTTCTTTAGGACAGGAGCCCCCATCTGCTATGGGGTGAGAGCCAGTCCCCGGCTCAGCCTTCCAGCCTTGGCTGACTCTTTGCGGGCATGGGGACTGCCAAGCTGAGAAGTCGCCTGTGGCTGTTTGTTTCTGCTTTGTTAGGGAAACGGGATTTAAACGTGTGGTTTTCTTTGTAAGCTAACAAGATTATGTTAATGATGTACCTGATTCATGTCGCTGATTTATTACATCGTGAAAATGACTCTGGGAAGCCCCGGGCTTGGGCTGATCTGTGAGGGCAGGCTGCTGAGAATGAGGGCTCTCTGAAAAATCTGCTCACCTTGATGCTTTCAAAAGACACAAACTCAGAACCTCTTGTCACAGGTGGATCACACAAGGCTATTTCTGCACTCCCTGAAGTTCGATTAACAGAGTGCAGCTAGTAAGGGAAACTTCCAAAAGGATATTAGAGGTCTTTTCCAGAAAGAAACAGTGAAGGCGAAAATCTACAAGCATTTGTTTGATGAAACATAATCCAGCTGTGGTAATTAGATCCCAGTAGGATGAGTTCTGTTTGTGGTTTTGTTTGGGCGTTTCTTGTTGTTTGGGGTTTTTTGTTTTGTTTCCAAAGATTGATATACAGCAAGATGTCATTGCTTCAAGGATGCAAATAGGAATGGAATATTTAATAAAGATCAGAGTAGCAAAAACAAAAGCAATTTAATTTTGCACTTGGGAGCATACCAAAATGCAAATTAATCCCAAAGTCTTTCCTCTGTATTCTGCTAACAGGTGAGAAGATTTTTGCTTTTTTTTTTTTTTTTGTAAATAGCTGTATGCTTTCTTTGCTGTTCTGTAACCAGACATGGTCTGACCAAAAGTGTTTCTCACAGCAAGGGTGCATGTATTACACTGTTCAATGTAGAAGGTAGATGATGTGGCTACCAATAACAAGCATCTGACGGACATCAAGTTTTACTATTGAAGAAACAGGAAAGTTAGAGCTTTGCAGACACCATGGAAGATATGTCTGATAGACTAGTTTACTGGTGTTTGCAATCACCAGAAATACCAGAATTCCAGACCATGCTGCTGGTTGACAAGCAACAGGAACCGGGCATCTGGAAGCAGGACTTCACACCAGCAGAGAAGCAAGTCCTTGAGGGGGTAACGTGGGTGAAGCACATTTGGTATGGAGCTGAAACTGTTAGAGAAGAACTGTTGCTTTTTGGAGAAGGTCCAGCAGGGTGACTTGTTTCTTGTGCCCTTTTTGTCTCATAAATTTACTTTTCCTCTGGAAATCATATTCTTGAGAAAAATAGTTTTCAAATAAATATTTCAAAATTGTAAAGAAATAATTTATTTCACCAGCAGAAAATGGGGAAACTGGCTGTTGTTAGGAGGCAGCTGCATGAGGTACGCTGAGTGAGAGAGCCTGAGCAGCGTTGCTGTTACTTGGAGGCTGCCTGCAGCGTGAGCGTCTCAGACTCTGCGATACAGCCAGGTTTCGTCAGCCAGGAAGGGCTGGGTCAGCGCTCAGACTGCGAGTCTGGAAACAAAACCTGGGGCTCAGCAAGAAGCGTGTTTCCTCTGCGTCGTCGCTGTCAGTACACAAGCACAGATTGCATTTCATTGCTGCCGGGAGCAGAGGAGTTGGCGGGACCAGCGGTCGAGCAGCACAGTCGCGTGATGCGTTGCAGGGTTGCCTTCTAGGTAGCCAAACTCAGGGACAAGGGTCTGCTGTTTCCCAGATTTGTTCTTCTGATCTAGCTGTAAAAGGCTTGGATGCAAGGGGAACTCATCAGTGATTAAAAGAAACACACAGATTTCTTGCCAGCCATAACAAATCGCTATTTAAAAAAAAAAAAAAAAAAAAAAAAGAGGGAGAGATGAGTCAGGCAGCTGTATGTCTAACTCTGATACTGTTGTGGTTTGGTTTTGGTTGGTATGGGGTTTTTTTTCCACGTGTGAATACCCCACACTAGCAGATCAAGTTGCTCCTATTTCAACGGTGGTTTGATGATACAGTAAATCTATTTAGGGGCTCTCACTGCCGTGGTAAGGCTGCCACAACCACGCAGTGAACAACACTGTTCTGGCATAAAATCATTACACTGGCTCAGTTTTGAAAACGTGGTTGTATTAGGTGTTACCTCTCTGCACCTCGCTAATTTTATGCTGGATTAGAGTCCATCTGCTGCAGTATAGCCAGCTCAAAGCCAACATAAACTTCGTATCTGGTGTTCCGGCTGCTCCAGGGGAAACGCAGCCATGTGTCCGTCTGAATCCCAGTCCAGTTTATACCGCTGGTGGATCCAGACATTCACAAAGCCTTTCTAGCGAGTGTTGCGTGGTTGCATGTGTGGTTTGGAGAGTCGGGAAGGTGAGGCAAGATGCTTAAAGATGCTTCAGAAGATGCTTAAAATAACCTAGTTCATGCTGGTGACTTGAATTGTGCGTTTATGAAATTAATGAGTTAGGACTCAGCAAAAAGCAATGCAGAAGTCATTGAATTGTAAAAAAACGTATCCAAGGGAGAGTAAATGAATGAAAAACTGTGTATCAATCTTAATTCTAGAGTTTTGTGATTTTTGAATGTCTGCATTGGCAGCCTTAAAAAAGATTTTTAAACCTATGTTTATATGCAGATTATTATTATATTAGTTCCCAGGAAATAAATGGTCTAATTGGTAGCCCAGGGAGCTTGTCTTTCTAAAAATCTATGAGAGAGAGAGAAATGGCTGAATAAAAATTGTTTTATGTGCTGAAGGAAATGCTTTGCAAGCTTCAAATACATTTGTGTTTGGAAACAGTCTTTCCAACACTTGTTTCCCCCTCTATCTTTAATGTCATGGCATGCTTTTATAGCAAAGCCTGTTTATATGTAAATAGTTCCTTGATGGAGAAATCAGCCTAGTCAAGAATATGCAGCAGCCTTCCCAGGGCTTGCAGGTTTTACAGGGCCAGTAACATCTCTTATCGTGATGTACTGCAGATAGCTTCATTTGAGTGGCATATTTGTAATATTTAAATCCTTAGAAATGTTGACTTTTTCCCCCCCTTCTGCCTTCAATAAGGGACTACTTGAGTCAGTAGCTCACCAGGAAATTGCTCCTAGATTAGGCGGGGTAGGTTCAGCTAAGCCTATTGCTGCAGTTCTGACAGCACCTAGACTATGTTTTTCTTAAAATGTGAAAGAAAATGACTTGTTCAAGGCCTGTGTCTTGGGTCCGGTTTGGGTTTTTGTGTATCTGGCTTGAAACAAGATAAGTGATGTCTGTGCTGAGGCATCTCTGCTGGAAGTACTTCAGGTGATGGCTTTTATGTGCTATCTCTGTAGGGTTTCTAAATGCACAATGAGTTTGTGTTTGTTATCCCGTTCTATTTTAACAGAATGTTAGCTGTCTGTCCTTAAATTTTGGTTGAATACAGAACAATGCTTACATGATGCTGACTTTCGTAGAATGCATAATCCACTTTCCACTATGTTTCTTCCTCAGTCATTGTCCGTTGGGAAAGAAGTGAATGTACTGGTGAGACTGAAAAATCATATTTTCTGTGGCTGAACTATCTCTGTGTGCTCAATATATGTGAAATGAATACAGTCTTGACACAAAGACAGCTAAAGTAAAATGTTTTATTGGTATCAGAAACTGAATAACACTGCACGGGACTGCCAATGGCTCTGCCTACATGTGACAGGACTGACTTTGTCCCCACAGCAGAAACAATTACAGAGAAGATTGTGCGCTCCTATTATTTTTATTTGAGCAGATCACTGTTTCTGCTACATAAAGGCCAATATTGCAGAACTTGAGCACTTAAGCCTCCGACACAGCAGCCTCAGTGTCAGGGGAGGCAAATACTGGGAATGCCACCCTTCTGCATCCCCAGTCGTCATAGTGCTGATCCTGCAGCCTTTTGCATTTTGGCAAAGGTCTGGGGTCCCTCCCCGAGCGCCTCATTGCCTGTGTAAAATCTACAGCCCAAACCAGGTCCCTGTCCTGTATGGATACTTTCCATCCCTGGCTTGTACAGGAAGAGGTTGTTAGGGCTTTTTTGTTTTGGTGGCGGTGATTTTTGATTGAGTTGGGTTTTTTTTGTTGTGGTAGTTTTTTCTGGTTGGTTGTTTTTTTCATACTGTTGTTGAGGTGAGTGGGTTTTGGGTTTTTTTGTGGGATTTTTTTGTTTGTTTTTGGGGGGTGGTTTGTTTTGGGGTTTTTTTTAGGCAGAATTGTCTCATTGTAGTTACTGATGACAAAATTTCATCAGTTTATGCTGTCTTTCTCAGTAATTCATAGCGTGGACTCAGGGTTTAGACCATTACATATGGATTTCATGGAAAAGTGTGGCATCTAGGTTGTGGTGAAAAGTATTGTCTAGCTTGTGGAGAAAAAATTATTTATTAGTTTCCTTTTGCATTTAAGTAATTAGAAACAGGTAAATGTCTGTCTTTTTTTCTTAAAATACAAAAAAAATGGATCTTCATGCCCTTCAAAAAGTGAAATAAATTATTTTGCAGTAAAAACGCATTGAAGTTGTGCTGTAACTTGAATTACTCATTAACGGTAAAATTTCTTCCACTGTTAAAGTAGACTTGGAAATTAGAGATGATACTGAGAAAAAAAATAATTTCAGTTTTTGCATACAACTATTTACTAAATCTGTGGTAATGTATATCATCTGTCTTTGGGGGAGTGGGGTTTTTTCCTGACAATAAGGAAAATTAGTGAAAGTACTGGTTTTGGCCATTGCTTTTTTGATTTAAGTCACTTCTTGAGAATTAAAATAATCAGGAGAAGCTATTAATTAGCTTACCAAGAGCTTGTATTATTTTTTCATGGAAACTGGTGACACAGCAAACGCTCACTTGTCTTTGGAGGTGCTTTATAACTGCATAGGGAAGATTGCAATGCTGGGTAAACTTGACCAGTTGTCATGTTTGGAAAGCTTCAGGGAGCGTTGGGCTGGTCCATGGGCACTGCTGGCTTGGTAAAGTAATGGTAAAAAGAAAGAACAAAAAAGCCCAAATTGTTCCTCATATCACCTTCAAGAGAGCAGAGACTACCTTAGTGGACTGATCCATAAGTGTCTAGGCACGAGCAGGCTTTGATGCTCATTGTTTGTATAACTGATATGTGGAGTAAAGCATACGAAACACTCAAAGAAGTTGAAACTCTTCTGGAATAACCATGAGCATAAAGAATTTCAGCAGCTTCAGTTGTACAATGCAATAGTTCAGCTGAATTTCTGTATCGCCAGGAGTGAGACAGTCAAAACATAGCTTAGTTAGGGGTATGGCTGGTGCAGTGTCATTGTGATTTGCAAGTTCTTAAAAGTATAAAATACTTTTGGTTGCAGAATTTTACAGTAAATAATGATGTTTTGAGAGTATAAACATTTACTATCTTTAAAAAGGAAATATGATGTAGCTCATAGTGAAGTTTGTCCAGGAAAGCAAGTAAAACTTGAAACAAATCATCTTTTCCCTTACATGTTTCCAATTATATTGTTTTCTGGCAATTTCCTAAAAAGCTTTGAGTTCAGAATGGACCTTTTCCCCAATCTTCCACTTATTTGTCCACACAGCTACATGAAGTTCCAACCCAAAATATTTGATGATTCTATGAAGTGAGGTACATTATTCTGGAGGAGAGACGTGCTAATATTTTATGAAGCAGGCTTGCTACTTAAATCATAAAATCATAGAATGTCCTGAGTTGGAAGGGACCCACAAGGGTCATCAAGTCCAACTCCTGTCCCTGCATAGGACGACCCTGAGATTCACACCATGTGTCTGAGGGCATTGTCCAAAGGCTTCTTGAATATTGTGAGGCTTGGCGCCGTGACTGCTTCCCGGGGGGGCCTGTGCCAGTGCTTCGCCACCCTCTGGGTGAAGAGCCTCTTCCTAATATCCAGCCTAAACTTCCCCTGGCACATCTTCCTGCCATTCCCCCAGGTCCTATCATTGGTCGCCAGAGAGAAGAGACCAGTGCCTGCTCCTCCTCCTCCTCTTGTGAGGAAGCTGTAGATTGCAATGATGATTTGTTTGTCCTTGGAGTTTTTGTATTTAAATAAAATACTAATTGATTTATAGTTTATGATGTCTCTGCAGCCAAATGCTCTCTGAATCTCTTTGATCTGACCAGTGTTCTTAGAGTAAGACTCATACCCTTGTGGGCTTTCCCCTTCTACCCTCCATCATCCCCGTTTTCCTTAATTGGGCTTACTATTACAATTCCCAAACAAGGCTTTTCTGTAAATGTCAATCCGTTACAAGTGTCCTGTAACTGGCCCTTCACTAACCTGAGCGATGGCACAGCCTGGTCACAGAAACTCTCAGGGCTCAGGACTGCATGAAACTGCAGGGTCTGACATAGGAGAAGTGACTACAATTTACCACATCACATATGGTTTTTCTTGGGCTCGCATTAGGGAGTTGGCCGCTTTCTGTTTCGTACCATAATGCTAGGCTTATGGCTATACTTGATGTTAATTATGGGTGAAATGGCAGCCAAAATCCTGAATTATATTAAGTGGGTTTAGCTTAATCTGTACATTTAAATGTTCTGCTTTTTAGTCCATAAAGAATTTATGGGTTGTCTTTACTGACCCCAGCAGTTGAAGAGACCTAATCAGTCACAGCTGATGCTTTTTTATTGCTTGTGTATTTAAGAGTATTGCTTAAAGCCCAGAAGCCCACTGAAGAGGTAGCATTAGCTGTCATGATTTGAAGTAGGCTCACTGTTACACCAGGTCACCTTTTGTCAAGTTTTTTGGGTGCTGATGTAAAAGGAAAAAGGTTTTAAGGAATAATTTGAAGGAGAATAATGAGACAGCTTGGTGCTTCACTTGTGGTACTTTGTTGGTAGTCATCCGAATTGCCGCAAATATCCTCCATGTACAGCTTAAAACACAGTATTTCAATATAGCGTTAATCAATGTGCCACTACTTTAAGAAGAAAAGCCAAAGACCTTTACCAGTGCTCTCCATCCGTAGCCACGGGATGGAGCAAGCTGAAGCCAGGGTTGCAGTCAGTGGTCCAGGTGCCAGGGAAAGCTGTGGCTGATGTTGCTTGCAGTGTATGGCCTAACAAAGGCCAGGGACCACTACTCAATAACCTGTAGCGTTCGAGCTCTTTCTCTCTTTATTATTAGACCAGGTCAAAACTTGACTGAGATGTTACACGTATTGGCCTCCCTCTTTTCAGTTCACAGCCACTTGCACTTTGTGTTGCTATTTTTGTCCAGCGCTACCTATCTGTCCTGGGCTGTGTATGCCCTCCTTCACTGAGCCAAGGGCAGAAGTCTTGACTGTCTCATCTGGTAGCCCTAGAGACGGCCTCGTGTTTTCTTTCTGGCACCAACTAGGAAGGCTGTAATGGCAACCTCCCTTTCATTGCCAGGTATTGCTGAGAAAATAAGCAGAGCTGTTTATTGACAGTAGACAAAAAAAAAAAATCACAAGACAGAGAAGTTGATAGCCTTTGGAAGTTATAGATTAAAAATCGATTAGCATATGAGAAATGAATACAAAGAATAGAAAATCCATTCTCTGGATGAAAGAGGTTAATAGTAGTATTAGGGGGAGCAGTGTCAGGACCAGTTTTGTTCCATATATTTAACAGCGTTTCCAGCAGTGCAATAGAGAGCTATAATTTACTGATGACTCAGAATGACTGACATTATATATAAACTTCAAAGACTTTAGATAAAAATTGCAGAATCCACAATGGAATCATGTAAATGACTAAGACATGAATGGATTCTTAATTAGTTGTAACTCCTTGGGGGAGAATTTTCTGAAAGGGATTTTAGATGACTTCTTGAAAACACTGGTGACTGGAAAGGCAAATGAAATGCTCAGCTCTTAAGATGTGGCTAGGGAAGATTTTCATTTTAGGGAGGTGGATGATGTGAATGCTGCTATCGGGTAGAACACTGAGTTAAAAAAAAAAGGATATAGCAGAAGTTATAAAGATCTGTCAAATATTTAAAATATTATGACAATCGGTATGTTCAATATGTTCATGAAAGGGGAGTCTAAACCATGCCTCTTAGGCATTTTATTTTGTCATAAACCAAGAGAACTATAACATAAGACCATGTAGTATTTTACTTTTCTGATTCCGAGAGCTGTTCACTGTGAAAGGATGAAGCCCTTTGTAAAGCCTCCCACAGCAGCACATTGGGAAGAAGTGATGAAGGCCAAAGAGACAAAATCTTCACAGGGGATTGAGAAAGCTTGTTTGTGGCTGGAGGAAAATCCAGCAAGGATATGGAGGGTCCGTACTCCCTTTTCCAATTAACACTGACTAGTGTGATAAATGTTCCTTGCTCGTGCCATGGGGAAGGAAGAGCACGTGGCACAGCAAGCTTCCTGCCTGCTTTCCAGGTGAGGGTTGCTCTGAAGGACAGCCGGAGGGGAAAATGACTTGCTCTCCAAAACTTTGTGTCTCGGGCAGGGCAGGGGAGGCTGGTGGGCTGTTCCTGTGTGACGGAGACATTCCTTCCTCTTTGCAAAAAGGTGCTGTAGCAGTCTTGTTCCTCTTACATAGGGCCTTTTTAGGCTGTTTCTGATTCTGACCTTTGGCTCTGTGAAGCTGGTAAAAGGATGAGGAGACGTTCACTGAATAGGACGAGTCTCCTATCACTGGAAGGGGCGGGTGCAGTGAGCTCTAGCTGGTGCCGTTCTCCTTGATGGCCAGGGGCTGCCGACGGCTCCATGAGCTGTGTGCGCCTGAGCCAGCGGTTGGCACGATGATCCGTGTGTGCTGTTTGCTGCTTTGGTGGCTCTTCAATTTGACAATTACTGTTGTTCTGATGCAATTTGTTATTTTCATAGATTTTAGCCTACAAAAAAAACCTCCTCTGGCCAGCTTGTCCATGATTTTCTCAATAGTTATGCAGAAAATTTGTTGAAGACTGTATGAATGGCCACAGTGGGTCAGACCAGCTGTCTGTCTCATTCAGTGCCTTGCCTTTCCTTTGGCTGAGAGCTGGTGCTCACTGAGGAGCAGAACACTTTCCTAGCCCCGGCTCTTCATTGTTCAGGGCCTTTATAATCCACTAATTATACCTTTGTGCTTTGACTCCATCATGGGCTTTTTCTTAGGTGAATTTGTAATACTGATTTTCAACCCCCACAATTTTTTCTGTGTGACATCCACCCTGTTTTCTGTGAGGAAGCATCTCCTCTTGTTTTGAACTTGCAACATGCTGGTTTCATTTGATATCCCCTATTTTTATTTTTCTTCACCTGCAACTTTGATTTGAAGGGTCCTTCTTACTGTTGTAATGTAGCATGCTGTCACTGTGTGCCAAACTAACAAAACAGTTTTATTGTGTTGGTGATTTCATTGTAGGGTTTTGCTGATGTGTAAAGGGGACAATGCACGCGCTTATGCTAAAGGTAGTTTCTGGTTCAACTTTTTTTTTAACTTCAGCTGTTTGGTTTTATAATGTAGAATTAGAGTCTTGATAATCTGTTAAGTTTAATGTAGTGTTACTTAGTGCTACATTGCAAATAATTGAGCATTTTAATTCAAGTCTACAATGTGATTATTATCCAAATATATTTCTTCTCTCACAACTGGGTAAGTCTTGACTATAATAGTAATTTTGGAGTATTACCTTATTCTTGAACTGATGGTTAATAATGTCAGCTTTTAGGGAAATAAACACTTTGTGGATGTGTCTCCATCTACTGGAAAAATACTCAAAAGGACCTACCCGTTTTGCCCGTATATAATCTCCTCTCTGCTAGCTAATGTGGCAACAATTTAGAAAACATGAGTGGTAGGTCTGTCAGATGTGGGTGGCAGATGAATGAGTCCCAGGTGGGGAGAGACGCAGAGGGGGACAGAAAGGGACAGAATCACTCTTCCTAAAGCAAAATGTGCAAAAGTTGAAAAATACTCAAAAGGACCTACCCGTTTTGCCCGTATATAATCTCCTCTCTGCTAGCTAATGTGGCAACAATTTAGAAAACATGAGTGGTAGGTCTGTCAGATGTGGGTGGCAGATGAATGAGTCCCAGGTGGGGAGAGACGCAGAGGGGGACAGAAAGGGACAGAATCACTCTTCCTAAAGCAAAATGTGCAACAGGTCAGAAACAGTGTGGCAGTGTCTATATGAACAACAATAAAATCCCTTAACTAGTTAAAGGAACATGTAAAGGACTGGCAAAACAGATGGTGCATAAGTTAAAACTGTACAGGAGCAACTTACCTTCTGCAGTAATTTCAGCAAGACGGTTATTTCTGTAGTTGTTACTCTATCATTCAATCACAACATGCAATTACTATAGCAAACCTTCTGTCATATTGCACACGTTTTCACACTTGTCAGAGGAAAAGTCATAGATTAAACAATATGGTTTAAAGTACTGTTTAGTTATGAATTTCATAACTGTATTTTAATGCAAGACAGAAGTGTTCTGTTGAAGCAGATCTCAAAAGAACTAGAATCAGGGGAATATGCTCAGGAAGAAAAACAAGTATCGTTGGCCATACAGATCCCATTAGCACGGATGGAAATTTCTCTGTGTTAATGCCTTTGCATCAGCCTGAAAACACAAGCAATTAGAGCCCCGTTTTGGAGTCACTGCATGTGCAGTACTCTTGCCGAAATCAATGGGAGCTTGAGGAAAAGATAGAAAGAACTGGGGGACTAACACTAATGTTTCCCTTTTTCTTTTATACAGTCATTACCGTAGCACATGACGCACAACCTTTCAGTTATTTCTTACTTCAAAGTATTGAAAACAAGAAATTCTAAAACCAATTTCTTAAACCTTTACCATCCACAAATGCAATTTCTTCATTTCATTCATTTTCCTCACTGCTTTGGGATTTTTTGTGTGGTTTTGTGTAGGGTTTTCCCCCCACTCTGTGTGCTGTATCTGTTCTCCAGAACTGGTGTCTATTTGGCATATGTAGCTGATTAGATGTATATACGCTGCTTTTGTCTCTCACACTAAATGGTTTGCATGAATGATAAAGTATTAGTAATGCAAGTGGTTGTTCCTTATAACGTTTCTTGAATAATAATGCATCTCTGGTTTAGATCTTTTCATGTCTGTCTTTCGTTTAAGAAAAAAAATTCTAAGCAACAGCACCAGGATCTCAATATGCTTTTTTTTAAAAAAAAAAAAAAAAATGAAAGGGGCATCTGGGGGCAACTCAAGCAGAAAAGACAGGAAAATCAAAGCAATGGCTATATTCTTCTGTTCTATTTTGATTGCTCTGTGCTGTTTTCTAAGTTTGAGAAATACGTGTTTTAAAAAAGAGAAATCTTCATGCCTTTTCTCCAGTTTCACTGCTTCTACTATTTTAAAAATATACATACCAGTTATTTCCATACAAAACAGTTGAAAATAGGAAGAATTTGACAACACATTAAGTGTTACTTGAATCTAATGCAAAAATCTGTCTGGCTCGTTATATTAAACAGGAGGACACAGAAAATTTAAGTCACACTTGTGTTTAAAATTGTTAACCTTGTGTTTTTGCAGCAGCACCTATTGAGAATAAATGTCTAAGGGAATGAAAGCTGGGAGAACTTAGAGGAAATATACATATTTTCACAGGTTTTCATTTTGTGTTGGGTTTTGTTTGGTTTTTGGTTGGTGGTGGTGGTTTTTTTGTTTTGGTGTGGGTTGGTTTGTGTGTTTTTTTTTCTTTTCCAATGTGTGTGATGGCCTTTCTTGAATTAACACTGAAGTTTTATTGAGATGTATCCTGACACATTTACAGATGCCAAGTGCAGCACTACGCAGACTCATTCAGCTTGGTAGAAACACTGTTGGGGTTACTCAGAATGAGGAAATGTCTCAGAACCTGCAAACCCGGGTTGGCCTTTCTTCAGGACTCGTTTTCTGAGTGCCCTGTTGAACACATTGCCACTGAGTTTTCCAAAACCTTCTTTCAGACAGTGTGGTGTTTTCTGTTTTCTGAACCAACCCCCCCGTACCAGAAATGAGGCATCCAGAGTTGTTGACCTGTTTTCAGCGTTACTGGTGCAGCTTAACTTGTTTATTTATGCCATTCGACAGCAGTTTGAAAGAAGAAAAATAGTAGAAATAGGATTTGGATTGCAGTTGAAGTCAAGGTTTTCTTGATGCCTGCAATGGCTCCGAATCAAGCCACAGATGGTGATGAGGTGCCTGTAGCTGCTGCTGCTCCTCTTGCACAGGCACTCCAGCGACTCTGAAAGCAAGGAAGGGCCTTAGGAAAAATCGTAAAGTGGATCTGAAAGCAGATGTGCCACAGCTGCAAGGGAAGCGATAATGGAAGCAGTGAATTCAGAAGGAGGCGGATGGCTGCAATCTGTCATCTGGGGCAGGGTGGAAGGATGGAAAGGAAAGCCTGAGTGGGGTGACAGCAGAGAAGAAATGGGAGGAATACTGTACTGGGGGGACTCATGACAGCCATAGAAACATCTGTAGAAACTGTGCGTGGGAACAGTGGAAAAGTAGATAAAAAAATACAAATAACCTCCTTGGTCTTTAAAAAGAGTCTCAAGTCATCTTTATCGTGATTTATGTTACTAGCCCTCCTCAGCAGAATTACAGTCGCGTAATCCACAACTACTGTTATTTATTCTGGATAAAGAAGGCAATTTTGACTCTGATCTCCCTTGACATTTCCCAAGGTCTACTCCTGTCTCATACCTTTCATCATCATGTACTTCTTCAAGGCAATCAGCAGCTCTCTTACCTCTCTCAAAAAGAAACATGCATTTCAGTTGCTCACCCTGGACCGGAGTGACACAGACCTTACAGGTTAGGGGAGATCAATTGCATAGCCCTGCTCATCTTCACCTGGGGGGATCCGTGATGTGTTGACAGTCCAAATAAGACATTAACCCGCTGTATTGCAGCGGCTAAGGTGGCAGGAAGGAAATAAAATAGCGTCCTATTCAACAAGGTACCCTCCCCTTTTTCATTTTACAATCTGTGTCAATGGCAGTTGGAACTATTAGACCTGCATTAAAATTACATCTTACTTATATAAATGGGAGCTATAAATATCACAAATAATAAAACTGAAATTGCACTAAACTTCAGGAGACTGTATGTCTAAAACCTACAAAATTAAGGACATTTAGAGGAAAGCCTCAACCTCCATCTGCCCTTAATTTACCTCATTATTCTTGGTTGTCAGAAAGTGATCTCAATACTACGTTAATGTCATTTAATGGCTTTTTCTTGCGAGGTTGGCTCAGATCTGAATCAGACCACAGTAAAAGGTGCCACGGTAGTTCCTTGGGCATGTTGGTTTAGGTGAAGCAGTAAGGACAGGCTAACCTAGTGTTAAGGATGGAGCAGTTGTCACTGCAGTCAGTACATATTTTTGTAGCCGAATATCTCATTTCAAATGTTTTTATATTGTCTTGTGGGTTCTTATCCTTTTTCCTTCCACTTGAAAATATTATAAATGTAACGCTAGTATTGATTTGTAGATATGGCACAATATTGATTTGGGTCAGGGCTCTACACACCAAACTTGAGCTTATTAAGAATGTAGTAGTTAGTGTAATGACCTGTATAGTGGAAATGCTAATGCTGCATTAGGTGTCTCCTCTCCTGCGAGCCTGGGTGGGCTCAGGCCAGGCTTGCAGTGTCTATCTTCTTCCAAGCACGATATATATCTCAGCCTTTGCATCCCCTGGGGTAGAAATCACCCTGGACTACCAGGAGCCCGCGCTGGGGCCAGCAGATCTGATTTTTACATCTGTGCTTCTGGAAATGAGACCAGAGCACAAGACTGAGGATGCTGTGTAGCTGTTAATTAGCCCTTTTGAGAAACAGAGGCTTTCTGCTGGCGTGGAGGTGCCTGCTCAGTGCGAGCGTGTGAGTATTTGTGTCTGAGGCAGGATTGTGCCAGACAGACCTTTTCCTCTGCTGTTTTAAGCTCTCCTTTGCCAACACAGCGGTGAGGCTGACTACCGTACAGGATGATCTCATGAAGCTGGAGAAGTCTGGCCCATCGTTTTTCATTAGGAGTAACTTTGTATTGAATCAATGGAAAGGATATTCCTGTGGTTAGGACTCAAGAGAAAGAGAGCTCCTGAATATGCTTACTGGCAAGCACGTATGATTTCCTGTGCTCAGGGAGAGATTGGTTTCACCTAAATTTAGCTTAGATATCTATCTTCACTCTGTAGTCAGCGGTTCCCAAGCGCCATTCATTTGGCCTAAACCAGCTGAATTACCCTCTTTATTAACTGTAGAGAGAACCTTAGACCAGAAATCCAGCCTCAAAATGGCTTAACTGAAATTAAGCTGAATCCTAGCTTTCCTCTTAGCATTACATGCGTAAGATGAGGTCAGTGGATCCTGCAGGATCTTGGGAGTAAAAGAATGCTAGTGGGGGTGAGTTGCCCACACATAGCTGTGAAGATGGCCTCTGAGAGTAAAGAATTGGAGACCCTTAATACAACAGGTTTTTCTGACATATGATTAAACGGTATTATTAATCCTCTGAAAATAGTCAATATCCTTCATTTTAAAAAGTAATAAGGGCTGTATCTGTGTTGTTCTTGTGAAGGAAGTTGCATGTTCAAGGTCGACTTCACAAAATAATTAGATACTGATAGTTCAGGAACTCTAGAGGCAAACCTAGCAACTGCTCCATGCTCTGCAATGTCGAGAGGCTGATGCAATATGGGGCGCATAGGTGAATGTCCCTTTCTCTTTTTGAAAAAGTCAAGGGGATTTTTAATTTCTTACTCTTCAGCATGAAGGAAACTCGTAACTCTGCTCTACTGGGGCTAAAAGCACATCACAGATGTGGTTCAGAATCAGTTTGTCATTAATTTCAAGCCTGTTTTGGCATGGGTTGGTAGAGAAAGAAAAAAAAAAAAAAAATCACTAAATCTGTTCTAAGTTCTCATTTGATGTTTTATTCTTTCCTCCTCATCATCTGCGCTTTTGCTGCTTTAATTGGTATTTCAACTGCAATGGCTTCTGAACATCCTAGGCAGATGCTGTCTTATAAACCCAATTATTATGTTTGCCTTTTCTTTTTCTTTTTTTTTCTTTTTTTTTTCTTTTTTTTTTTTTTTTTTTTTTGGACTGGAAACTAGCTGAGCTGCTGGGATTAAAGGTTTGTGGCCAGTGGCACAAAGTCCAGCTGGAGGCCAGTCACTAGCAGTGTACCCCAGGGGCCGATAGCGGGGCCAATACTATTAAAGCTCTTCATTAGTGACTTAGATGATGGGGCAGAAAGCACCCCAGGGAGTCCTCAGACAGTACAAAGCTGGGAGGCACGGCTGATACACCAGATGGTCGTGTTGCCTTTCAGAGGTGCATTGACAGGCTGGAGAATTGGACAGAGGGGACCTCATGAAGTTCAGCAGAGGGAAATGCAAAGTTCTGCCCCTGGCGAGGAATAGCCCCATGCACTAGTACATGCTGGGGGGTGACCAGATGGAAAAGACCTGTGCAGAGGCCGTCCTGGGAGTCCCAGTGGGCAACAAGCTGACCCTGAGCCAGCAATGCATCCTTGAGGCAAAGAAAGCTGCCAGCCTCCTGGGCCATGTTAGGAAGACTGTTGCCAGCAGGTGAAGGGAGGTGATCCTTCTACTCAGCTCTGGGCTCCCCTGTATGAGAGACACAGACATACTGGAGCAACTTTGTGAAGGTCCACAAAGATGATTAATGGCTTGGACTGTATTTCACAGAAGGGAGGTGCTAAGAGACCGTTCAGCCTGGAGAAGAGAAGGCTCAGCAGCAGGATGTTGTCGATGCCTATAGATGCCTGATGGGTGGGAATGAAGACGAGCACCTTTGCTCAGTGGTGCCTACTGAATGGACAATAGGCAATGGGTGCAAACTGAAATATGGGACATCTCGTTTAAACATGAGAAATCACTTATTTACTCTGAGGTTGGTCAAACAGCAGAACAGGTTGCCCACAGAGGTTGTGGAGACTCTTTGGAGATGTTCCAACCTGACTGGCCGTGGTCCTGGTTGACCAACTTTAGGTGTCCCTGCTTTGAGCGGGTGAGTTAGACTAGGCAATCTCAGGAAGTGCTTTCCCACCTCATCTATTTTGTGGTCATTTGAAATGTACAGTTTCATTTCTGAGCATTTCTAAATGGTTTATGATTTTTAAAAAATGTGTGCCCAAACTGTTAGTCCATAGTTCCCCCAATAAGGTTTTCCTTCTAACTACAAATGTGCAAATAGTTTAGGAAGAAAAACAGATAACCCCCACCCCACAACTGAGTTTTTATACTTGGGGAAATCAAATAAATTATTTGACTAACTTTCAGCCCACGTCTTTATCTAGGTGGTTAATTGAGCTATTACTTTTAATTACTGAAAGATAATAAATTTGAAAGTTTTAAAATAAAAATTGGGTGAGATTCTGCAAGTAGTGAATCTTCTTAAGTTTCCATACTTCAGTGCTCTACTATCTTGCATAGTTCATTGTAGCAGCTGGTTTCAATGTCTTCAAAAATCTATTTTAAATTCATATAAAGTTAGAATACATAGCTGCTCAAAATAATTTGTAGATCTTGGGAGTGATTCCTTATTTTTTTTTTTTCACTTTCTCATTGTTGAATGAATGTTCTTTGGTTGAATTTTTTAATTATTTCAGTAAAAATTAAACAAATTGTCACTCACTGTGTTAGATGAGACACACAGTTTGGTGATGAGAACACTGCCGGTTTTGTGGCAAACAGGTCATCAAAGGAAGAGCCTCCCCTGCAGCCCCTTGATCTGTTTAAGTTTGGTTAACAGGAAATATTAAAAGATGTTCTTTTGGCCCTTTTAACCTCTCAGGTGGCCTCTTTCAGTAACTGCTGTTTTGTATAAATAAACAGACTTGAAGAAAAACTGTAGTTTTTGTGGTAAATATTTATCTGGAGCAGTCTTTAAGTGTGACCAGCAGGGAAAACTTGTGGAGATACTCTGAAAAACTGACACATGTTTGGTTTGGATTTCTCTGGTTTTTGAGTTATGAAGAAGGTCTCTATGTGCTTGTTGCAAGTAATTTTTTACTAAATAGGAGTCCTCCGATCAGATTTCAGTAGTTTTGTGACAGGTCCTCTCTCTAGATAATCATTTGCCACCCAGCAGTTAGGTTTTAAGTTTAATTACTGGTGTGTATAATTTTCTAAACCAGTTGTCCTTCCTTTGTGCAATATTAACTTACCTTTTGGTAAATGAGGGTGCACAGAAAAGTCTTGAGCCACCATACAGAAAGGATGCTTCACGTTGGATCTGAACCTGAACTTCAGCGGTAGTTGCTTGAACAGCATTTTGTCAGCTATCAGCATCCTTCAAGAACTTTTGCGTAGCTGGCATGTAAACTTCTAGGCATGTGAAACAGCCAGACACTTATGTTTCTACCAGAAAATTCCGCCCCCCCTCCAGCTTTTTTCGGTACTTGCATGCCCAGTATGTCTGACCGCGTTGAATAGCTGGATGTTGTAGCTCATGAACCTGCCAGTGTGTGAATGAGGAAGCTTGTATGAACGCCGAAAGGTTTGTGTGTGATCTGCTGTATTCAAGAGATGCATTTCTGAGGCAATAATTACTTCTGCATTCTTTAAAGATGGATTAATAAACATGCAAATATTGTCCGTAATGAAAACTGAGTTTCAACATTCTTATATTCAATTCTTCCATTTATTTTTTTTCTCTTCATTTTCAGTATAGTGAATTGCCTTAGAGTTTTCTATTAATAAGGTTTCTTTGAACGACAGTCACTTGATAAATTTGTTGTTCATTGAATTACAGTTCAGAATGATGACAAATACAGAATTTATGACAGGAGCTTGACTAGGAAATAACATAAGTTTTTACTTTGTTCTTCCAAATAGCAGTATAAGAATTTTTAAAAGGCAACAAGGTAGTATTATAGTTAAAGGTTTACAGAATGGTTTGTTTTATAAATTTAATCTAGTAAAAGCAGTGAAACTTGATTCTGAATGTTGGATGTTACTGATGTCTTAAATATGTATGTACCCACCCTGTGACTATTTTGTGCAGCTCAAGAAGTATCATAGGCCCTGAGGTTTATAGGTTTATTGCACTTTTCAAAGTTAGGTGATTTTATAGAGCATGTTATTTTGAAAAGCATCTAAGGCACCAGATTTTTTTAGGAGCTTTGGCTGATCAACACAGAGCATCAGCATAGCTGATACTGAAGTTGGTTGATACACACTGAAAAATGGTGCTATGACTGGGTTCAGACTGAAGCTCACAGAAATTAAGTACTGAAACGCTGGGGGGAGCGGGCTACAGCAGGGAAGTGGTACTGTTGTGTTCACCTGGGGTTAGGTTTGTGTGCACCAGCTGCCAGGGTGGGCATGGATGAGCTTGAAGCGTTTCCAGTTTTGAATCCCTCTGCTTGTACATTGAAAATAATAATTACAATGGGCCTGGAGGTGGTTAAACATTAAAAGAATTAAAAGAATTGAAGGGTTTTCTCTAAGTTCATCCAGCACCATGCCTTCTCTGTTGTTTCATATTCCAGCTCGACAACTGCAATTCATCTCAAAATGTCAGCAATACCTAGGGGGTGGTAAGGGCCACAAAATGCACATCACCAGCCAAACAAGAGAAATTAAAAACACTTTATGTCAAACCACACCGAGCTCTCTCCCATCTTCCCATTTCCTGGCTGAGGTCCTGTACGTTCCCTGCCTTTTGTACCACCTCCACCACATGCCCCAAGTGATGAACGTACACCACTATATTCCTCACCACACCTCTTCCCCACCCACTAGTTTCAAATCATAAAATCTTGATGGGAAAATAAATTATTCATTATTCAAACAATTGACACCATTTAAATTAGTTTACTTTGTGCTTTTGCTGATACTGAATTTTCATAGCACTGTACCACAGTCTTGATAATAGCACTTCATAATACCATGCATGTTAAAAGATATTTGTAGCATGCTATCTAAACATGTTTTTTCTGGCAGAAGACATAGGCTGTAGGCAGGAAATTTTTTTTTTTTTTTTTTTTTTTTAAGGTGCACACAACAAGTCATAGAGGTAGTAAAGTGCCAAGGAAACCAGAACATTATTAACCCACGATGTTCTACAAAATTATTACAAATGTATATTTACATTACAGTGTATTTTTTGAAAACTCACATATGATCTTAAGATGTGAAAAGTCCCAGATTATACTTTACGCAGCAGAACTTGTTCTAGCATAGGCAGCTCTACCTCGTAACCCTCTTCTTTACCCCTGCAGAGTCCCTCTGGTACTCACCCTCATGAATCACATCAGAGCCGTGATGCCAGGGCTGCTCTTAAACAAGCAATTTTCTCTCTGCCCACTCACCTGCCACTTCAGTTCATGAGGCAATCACCAACTGTAAGACAAACAATCTAGCAAAGGTGCTCACTGTACTGCATTTTAGACAAGAATGCCTACTGCCCAGAGGAACTCACCTTACCATAATGTTTTGGTATAAATGAAGGAAGCTGAAAAACAAAAACTTGGGTCCAACTTTAAAAATAATAAACTGAGGCACCTGTAACGGAGCACAGTTTGGCTGAGTTTTGGGTCAGGTCCTCCGAGGGGCAGGAGTGGGGTATTCTCCTGTTGAAGCAAGGATTCAAGTTTCTGCATATCTGACAGGGAGAGTGTTTTGGCACTTAGGTTTTTGGAGCTTCGGGTCTTTCTTTGGTCTGGGTGTCAGTGCTGCTGCGATTTATTAATGCTGCTAAGGTGCTGTAGGGATAGTCTTTCAAAGTGGAAGCTGATTATTTTTTGGTCCATGAAAACCAGGTGAAGAGAAATAACTGCATATCATTTTCTTGGCCACTATGGAAAATACAGTTGCACTGGTGCAGTGCTCAAAGCCAAGACCCCAGGGCATCTGGCAAATAAGAGGGAGAAGGCCAGAAAGAGAGGCTGTGAACGGTTAACTCCTAGCAATGTCAAGGGGATAAAGGCAGCTCAGGAGCTCCTACTTGCAATCTTAGTAAAAATAAAGACTTTTTTTTTAGAAGTTCATGAGTTCTTTGTGATGATTCAGTAATGAAAGTTGCATGAACAAATGGCTCTCAAACATGAGTTTTAGATAAGTCTGCTTCATGAGGTGATGCAGTGAAATCAGAGAAAGCTCAATTTGTTGGGTATTTTTGTCTGCTGTATTATGTGCTGGAAGAAAGTGCTTACCTTGTATGTGCTTGGTGGTGGCAGAAATGACACTGGGATGCTGGTACGGAATGCTGAGCGCTTAATTTGAAGAAAGTTCTTGCTCTGTGGTAGCAATTATTAGGACTGCAGTAGGTGGCACCTGGTCATGTAGACATAGCCATTGTATTCATCTAATGTATAACAGTTAATACATTGCAGCTCAGTGTGAACCAGAAACCCTTGTTGTAGACAAGCCCTTAAGTATTTAAATACCCAGGTCCCTCTTATTGAAATGTCTTGGAGTCCAACCTGGCCTCCGTGTGGTGACTACTGTAAATTTTCCTCATGAAACTGCATTACATTTCGTCCTAATTAGCACTGCTGCTGTAGCCTTAGTAAAGAAACAGTAGATTAAAAAGTACCAGAGGCTGAGCGCCCACATCCTCTCCTACAGGAATGAAATCAATTTCAGTCTTACAGTATTCACACAGCTGATTTAATTTAGCCTCTTTTTTTAGATGATGGCAGTAGCATAGTAGGAAGCTCTCACCGTTATTACTTGTCTTCTACTCCAGAGTTGGATCCTTTTTGAGTGCTGTCAGGGTAGCATTTCGTATGAGCCCTGAAGTAAAGCAAACACGCTATTTCAGTAGCGAAGAAATGAAAGGTTAGTCAATAAATAGCAGTTACCGGCAACAAATTAAGATGAGAAACGTTTTATTGTGGAAATAGGAATGAATGTTTCCTACTGTGAAATTGAATTTTTTTATTGAAATCAAATATATAATTAAGATATTATTATGCACAGAAAAGGTTAGAAACCTTAACATCTTTTGTCCATAAGCCAAACATTGTAGTGTGTTGATATCCATGCTGTGAGTTCCCTGTTACTGCTCTGCTAGTAATTTCAACCTGGCATCTAGACTAAATTGTCTCCCTAGGAGCCAAGAGGAAACACAGTTGATATGTGATCTCGGGCACGGGCCTTTCTTGAATGAATAAAAGCACTGTCACATTTTACGAAATTACATCTGCTGGTTATATGCTGTGATCATCTCTGAACGAGGGAGAGGGCAGAGCTCATCTAAGTTATGGCACAGACCGGTATTCGGAAGGAGCTTGATGGGATTTTACACACTTTTCTAGCTGTATTCAGACATATTTCAGATGCATGATGGTTACTGAAAGCAACGTAATGATTATGACGTGTCTACACAGTAATTTTAAAGTAGGTATTAAGAAACGGGCACAACACACAAATTGCCAGCTAAAGCTTGCTAGAGAGCCTCAAAGCAATGTGTTCCGTGAATGAAGACGAACAAACGTGACAAGTGTCTGCCATGCAATGCCAAAAATGCAGTTGTCTAGTCTTCTCTTCTCTGAGCAAAGCTGAAAAGGAAGCCCAGTGCCCTTGGAGCCTGCAGGCTTCCCTCCAGGCACTTGCTCCAGTGGCCCCAGTAAGCACAGCTGGGTGTGAGATCTTGACGGTGCGTGCTGTCCCATAGCGCAGTGGCCGGTCTTGTATATCCCTTCAACGTCACCATCAGGGCTTTAAGGAGATGCATCTCGCTTGGACACTGCATCAGCTGGATACCCTTTGCTTTGCGCAGGAGCTGAACCTGCAGTGACACATGACGCTGCCCAGGGGCTGCAGAGCCTTCCCAGCCCGTGGTCACCCAGGTGGGTGGCTTTGCCATGCGCGTGGGGATCTGAAGTCATCGGTAGTGGTGCTGCTTCTCATGGGCACCGTGTGTGGCGTTGCCCAAGGAGCTACAGGACTGACAGGATTTCAGAGCTGCTGCAGGACTGCTCCTCCTTGCCCAGAGCTGTGGGGCCACTTAAAGAAGGAGCCTTGAATGTTCTGTTTCTTCTTCCCTGTGGCCAGTAAGAGTATCTAAATCACGTGCTATTATTCAAGTTGTGGAGAAGAATGGAAAACAAAACACTTGTTTGGAGCAATATTATCTCTTAACATGTGATACTTCAACAGTGGTGAATTTTAAAATCTGTTGCTAAACCCAGCAAAGTCATCCTTTATGCCCCTCTCTTATTGCTGGAGCATCTATTGCCACCTCAGCCTGAGCTCTGTAACCATGTATGGGGTTTTTTTCCTACTCCATTCCTGATTTCCTTAAAGAGCTGATTTATTGGGTATGAACTACAAAGCTAAGTATTTTTCAGGATGTAAGTTGTAGGGGTTGTGAGAAGGAATGAGACTATAATTCTCCCCCACTTTATTTTACTTCAGTATTTTCAGAGAGGAGGGGAGGATGTATTCTTTCCATTAGACCTCTCCTTTTTTAATCACTATTCCCTAATTAATTCCCTGGTTAAATATAAAGCAAGCATTAGCTTTGAATAATGTTTTCCTGTGTGATTAAGTAAAGAAGAATTCCTTTCTTTTGTATGATGACTCATCGCCAGGGGATCTGGAGGGAGCCTGAGAGTGGATATTTGAGACTTTGGTCCCAGGTGCTCTTGTACCTTTGAGCTGTGTTTGCTGTCAGTCCAGAGGTGGGAGGGAAAGGTGATATCGCATATCAACTGCACACAAAGAAAATTGTTTTTCTTGTGAAACCATGTCCGTAGTCCAACTTCGGTTTCTCCTGGTGGAAAACTGACTCTGGCTCACAGAAATGCAAATCTCTAGGCAACAAGTACAGCTAGGAGAAATGTAAATTGCCGTTCTTGCTGGCACAGTATCTATAGCTATCTCTTGTTGCATGATGCGTTTTCTTTGGTGTCCGAGCTGACCCCAAAATGTGACAATTACTTTTCACCCCGCATCTTCTCATTCCTCTCCTTGCAGCGGTTTGCAAGCCTTTGACTTGCACCAGTACAGCTACATTGGGTCGCGCCATAAACCACATGTCTGGAAGAACTGAGGTTAAAAAGGAAAGGCTCTGAAACAAAAGAGGGGGTTACAGCGAATGAGGGCATGGCAGAGAGGCAAGGGAGGGCAGGGCAGGGTTTAAGCTGGCCAAGCTGCTTATACTACTGAAGAAACATTGTCTAACTCTACCCAGAGAGTATGTCTGGGGGTTTTCCTACTGTACTAGCTTATGGCATTAATTTTTAGCTCATGGCATTAATTTTTAGCTCAAAGGGCAGTTTTAATAATGGTTCTGGGTTCAAATGTTGCTCCTAGCTCAAGATGAGAAAAAGAATGTGGCTTTATTAACATGGCAGCAAGGAAAACATATGGAATGTGTTTCATATAATGGCATGAACATGCCTGTGAATTGACTGCAGTAACAGTGAAGGCTACAACATGTAATCTCTGGGTGTTGAAAAACAGGCATTTAAAAATATGCTTGATTTTGATAAAAAGTTCAACAAACAGAAATCCCACTGACTTTTTTTTTTTTCTTTTAATTTGTTTTACAGGCATTTCCCTGTATTTCAACAGGAATTTATGGTAAGTAAGACCTCAGATGTCACTTACTGCTTATTCAGTTTTTCCCGTTACTACTATTTTAAACAGTGGTATTTCATTTCAGATGTCTCGTCAGTCATTTTGACTTTAGAATCTATTTATTCTGTGTTAAATAAGAGACCCAAAATCTTTGACTGTGACTGGCTACTAGTGTGCTGATAAGTGGGATCTGTTGTGCAGCCCTTAGCACAACCCTTAGCCCACGAACCGAGGCCCACAACTGTGATTACACTTATGCGACTCCCCAGTGCCCAAGACAGGGGGAAAAGTATGTTTTCCTTAAACAAACTTGCTAGAATAACATGAAATTATCTTCACTCCCATGAGTTGTGCTTCCATGTTTTTAGTTTATTAATTTACATGCAAATGAATCCCACCTGAAGAACTGGAGGGAAAGGGTTATTATGAAAGCTTGTCACTTGCTTGTTGTGATCTTAAGGCAATCCATCACTAATAGTCACCTGCTTTTTGGCTGACGTTGTGGAAGAAGTGGTCATGATATCTGAAGGAGGAAGAAGACATTCTGTTCAATATTTAGAAAAGAATATGGAGAAATTTGAGATACATGGAAATTGCAAAGGGACAAAAATACTTGTCATTTAAGAATAATATGGGCCAGTTTATTTAGGTCCAGTAAATGCATACAAATGGCAGTAGGTTAGATTACTTGTACAACTGAAAGATTTTAAAGAAACATGCTAAGCAGCAGTAATTTTTAAAAAATTCAGTCATCATGTAACACCATAGTATGACATAGCTGCTGCTGTGTGAAAATAACACATAGCAATTTTTAGATAAAATAATTCGAGTTTTAACTAATCAGATACTGCAGATGCAGGGGCAGGGGAAAGTGACAGAAATATTTAGGGCTGTTTCTTCTTTTTCAAAGACCTCCTATTTGAAGTTGATTGCTTGATATATCTAAATCTGAATTAGGCTTCCGAAGGTAGAATTGGGTGCTGTATCCTTTTCTACTCGAATTACACTTTCATTATTGCAGAATAACGTGCAGATGCCATTTCCACAAACACTAGAAGTGACTAAATATGAATCTGGTTTCAGATGAAGCTCTACCTTGGCCCTCAGTTCAGGTCCCCCTTGGGACTGTCAGAGGAGTGGGGAGCTCTGTATTTTAGTTCTTGAGTCTTTGTCTTACAGCTATGTTAAAGATCAAGATTTATTTTTGTTATTAGCTTACACCAAAAAAAAAAAAAAGGCGAGACATGGTATAAATATATGGAAATTACTAGTAAGTGGAATGTACAAATAATAATAGTTCATTTTATGTTAGGATTGGCCTAGTTAATAGAAAAGGTCTCAGCAGGTGAGGAACATGGTTCCCTGAAGTCAGTAAACAAAGTTGGAAAGGATGATCTGGAAGAAATCTTGAGTTTTCTTTTCCTGAGGTAACGGATGTTTTACTTGAAGCTAGCATTGATTTTAACTGAAAAGCTGTGGCATTACTGAAACATATAGTGTGGCAGATGGTTTTTCAGTAATTGTTTGCTATTTTCACCTTTGGAAATGAATTAAGACACATTTCTGCTAAAATACTTTGTTTTTCTGAGGCTGCTTTTTTTGTTTGTTTTGGGAATACAATCTCTAATTGATTTTACTGTTTATATTTTAATAAGTACTTTCCATTCCTCAAAGAAAAAAATACTTCTTTCCAGACTCAGATGTACTGCCTGTGACTAGTAATTAAACAGGCAACCCTGCATCAGGCTTCAGGTGTCAATATTTTAAAGAATGTTTGATAGCAGTTGCAGTGCTAAAATTATGCTGTGTGATGTGTTTCAGGTGTAAAGTACACCCAAGCCCCACAAAGCTATGCTTTCATCTTTTTGTTGGGTTTTCCCCCTCTATACATGCACATTCCTTTAGATGAAGTCAGCATCTAGACATGCAAATGGATCAACTTCATTCCTGGTGGCCTAGCTGATGAGTATTGCTTTCTGCATTGTGCAGTTAACACAGGACTATCCCAATAAAATGTTACTGAAGGAATGTACAGCCCTGGTTTCTCATCTCAGAGCCACACGAACAAATGTTGTCCCTTCAGAAACCCTGGGCTGAGAATTGAGTTTCACCTCCAAATGGAAGTGGACAAATTTGCGAGAGGTCAACTCAGTGTATCCAATTTAAGAATCTGAATTGCGTTGTGCTCCAAATTCTTGTAAATGCTGAGATTGCTTGCCTTTCCTATTATTATTAGGAGAGAGTAGTCACGCTTCTCTGGAGAGCAATCCTTTCCTGTTTCCATCACTGCAGAGCACTCCTTTTTCTCCCATAAAAAGAAAACTGGGAAGAAGTAAGCAAGAAGCCTCTTTCTGAGGTTTTGGCGAAGAGCAGATGGCTTTTCACGAGAAGGGTGTTGGATAGAGGAAAGATCTGCCTTTCCTCCCCAAACACTTTCCTGATGCTCTATCTCCACCCATAGCACCGTGGATCTTCCAGCTTGAACAAATTAAAGCCCTGAGAAGGCCATTTGCCATTAAGGCAGTGTGCCAGGAGTCAGAACTTTGATTTTAATGTGCTCTGATTTAAAGAGCGCTGGCAACGAATTCACTTATGAGGGATCTTTGGTTTAGAAGTCTGATAGCTTCAAATGAGGGATTAAATCTTTAAAAAAATGAAGTAGAAAGTAACCAATGCTGAACGTTTGTAAGGATGGCAAAGCAACTAAGAGTCTACCCACAGGCACTTTGTAAAAAAAAAAAAAAAGGGGGGGTGGGGTGGGGGGCGGTGTTATCTTTTCCTAAGAGATCCCTGTCATCTCTAATATGCTTATAAACTGATAATCAACCTAAGAAGGCAAAGGTTGTGAAGACTCATATCCCCATGGATCTCTGAGTACCTCTCTTCTGTTGCAAGAAATGCTTTCCTTTATATCAAGAGCATGAAGTTTCATAAACAAAACTGCTTCAGGAGGAGTGCAGAGGACTTGCATCACTCCCATGTTGTTCGGGAGGTACTGGAGTATCAAGCAACAGGGCCTCAGTAGCTGTTCAGTAATACTCAAACATGAGCAAGGGTGCAATCTTAACCTTATCACAACTTTCCCGTAGGCCAGCTAGATTTTTAGGGATTGTCTTATATTTTGTCTCTTTTCTCTTTTTCAAAGCAGTTTTACTATGTGTGTTTAAAAAAAAAAAAAAAAAAGTGATAAAAAGAAATCTAGGGACAAATCTGTAGTCCAGAGGATAAAAAGTGTTATTTTAGGCTGTAGTGTGTCAGATTTTCACCTCATACACAGCGAATCACCATTTACACATTCACTTTCCCCGTAATTACCATCTTGTTATGTCTGAGGTACTGTCAGAAGGAAAAAGAAAAAAAGCTGCTTTCTTCAGTAGGTTTTATGGAAGAGCACCTCATTATCGTGTCTCTAAGAAGCTATCCACAAATTCTGGTGTTTGCAGCCTGCAAAGTGAACAAGGATGTCTGATATGGTGCTACAAACCTTATGAGCTGCAAAATTAAAACAAGGCTCTGCAGATGGATATAAGACGACAGGAATTTTAATGTTTGTCACAATACTCTGTTGAGAGATAAGTATAGGGTGGACTACATATGCAAAGAGTTTTGAAGATGTTATGCTCTATGCACACCTATTTGTTAACTTCTTACTGTTATTTTACAGTAATACAGGGTTTGGCTTCTGTTCCTAGATGCTTATGTTGGCAACAGAAGCTGCTCTTTGGCAACATAAGCAAGTATTTATTTAAATGTTATTTTAAACTTAAGGGAGGGAAAAAGGAAAGAGAGAGGAAAAGATAAAACTTGAAGAGAACTCTCCGGTTGGCGTTTCTTTTTCTCTCTACATCTGTATAGCTGTATATTTTACCTTAGCTTGACTTTCATGAAAATGATATCATCTATCATTTCTGAGCAAAAAAGATGATGACAACTCTTCGGTTTTGTTATGAATGTATATTTACATTTCTTTTAAAAACACAGAGAAAGGGAAAGAAAAAGATTAAAAGCCATGGAAGTGCAGAATGTCTGCGGTGATGTAGGCAGTGGAAACGCACAGGTTCACCACATTTTAAATGCCTGTATTACATTGGAGTAAGACTTGTTTCTTTTAGAATCAGGCCACTTATGCTGACTTGTAGCTTTTGGCCTGGTCATGGCAAAACATTGCAAGGTTAAATTTATTATGCATTGCTAAAGAAGAGTCTGAAAAGGAAGCTTAGAAAGCAAGGAAAGAAAAAAACAAGACTAAAGTTTGCAGTGTGTATAGGAAATAGCAGCATATAATATGTTCTTAAGGCAGGATGCAGTAGACAGGATCATAGATCCTCTGCTTTGTCTTTATCTGGGGAGAGAGGGCCCTTGGTCTCGTGCCAGCTCGTGTCACAGCTGTCCTGACCTCTGGTACGTCCTCCTCAGCATCCAAAGAACGATTCATCCTGCCGGTCCACAGCAGGCTGGGAGCATATCTCTCGGCTCTTCACCCCACGAGGTGATCCAAGATAGATTATAACAAGGGATTAACCGATAGGTGTGCTACTGAAGGATTATAAAAGCCCTCTGAAAATCTGATTCAGAAGACTAAACCAAATGTTTCCGAAGGCAGAATAAATTCTTGACACGGGGCTAAAGGTTGAAGCAATCTATTTCCATCTTTCCCATCTGTTTCTTCTCATTTTCTGTTGGCGTTTCAGTCCTCAGATATGTATTTCTTTAATGAGGAATTCTAGTAAGAATTGCACTGTCATCTTTCCAAGGAAGGAGTTAGCTGCAGATTTTTCAGAGCCACTATACACAAATTTGTACTAAGTAACCGTGAAGCAGTCATGTATTTATCTCCAGCCTGGTGCCTGAAGCCCCTGTAACCATCACAATGGCCTGATGCTGTACGTGATCATCATCATTTGAATATTGTGATGTCAATTATGGTGACCTAGGAAAATGGATATTATCATATCAATTCGGGGGGAGGGGGGAGAAGCTAGTGGGTCACATAAGGAAAGTTCTCATTAAGAAAATTATCTCTTAACTAAGCCAATTTTTAAACCTGATCAGCAGCTCCTATCCCTCAACTCAGACTGCATCAACTTTTTTTGACACTAGTGTGTGGTTCTAACAGTCATTTTTTGTAACTTATTGGGAGAGTTAATTGCATTTTATTATTTACTCCATAATTTGTGTAATGTAATATTTTACCGAAAATGAAGATACATGATAACGCATTTTTTGACACTTCTTTGGGGACTGATCACCAGTTCACTGAGATTATTATTAAAATTAATAATAGCAACAGCTATGAAATGATTATTATAATATTCAAGTAGTCCTAGAAATCTAATTACTACTTGTATAAAAATTTGTTGCATGCATTATTTAACAGTGTTCTTATTTCAGACAGTGTAATGTCCATGATACTAATTGGTCTCTTCCCATATTTTAAAAACTGAAAAGAATTACTACTGGAAAGTATAAATCGATGGGCATTCAACAGTCTAAAATTAACATTCATATGACATATTTAGCAAGGAGAAGCTCAGACTTGGTTTTAGAGGAGAGACTTAACAAAGCACTCTCTTTCAGTGGAAACTGATGTTTTGTGGATTTTGCAGTTAGACACTCTAGAATTTTATCTATTCTTAAGCTCTTACTGACCAGTCCAACTTAGAGCATTTCCCCCGAATACTAGAGGACAAATCCTGTCCTTCCCTAAAATGGTGTTTAGTGAGTGTCCTTAAAAATTTCCCTTTGAATCCTTAGGCTGTTGAACACTGAATATTTAGTTGCCTCGTGGCCTCACTTTTTGTCTTTTCCCGTTTCTTTTAGGAAATGTAACTTTTTTTTTTCTTTGAAAATCGGCAGAAGCATGAAAAACTTCAAGTCTTTGTAAAGCTTTGTAACGTCCAAAAAGCCTGGCTCCTTTCTTAGGCTCACTGCTCGGAGTTCATATTTGCATGTATTAATTGCCCCCTTCAATCTTGCAACTTGTGCCCACACTCTTTAACCTCACTGCCTTGGGTTCTGCTCTGCAAGAAACAATTGTTTGTGTGCTCTCTCACTCTTGTTTCTTAGCGGCTTACATCTTGAAGCTCCCAGCATGGCTCATATCTAGTTGCTTTTGCAATGAGCTATATAGGTATCTGCGGACTGTTGAAGAAAAGCCAGTAACATCTCCAAAGGTGTGAAAACCACATTGCACTTTGGGCCCTTTTCCCCTTTTTCCGTTCACTTTTTGTAATTTTTTTTTTTTTTTTTTTCCCTCAGCAAACTATTCTGCAAAGCTTAAATGAGTTGGAAGAGATCTTAGGTACTCAGAAAACATATTGCTGATACCACAAACAGGGCTTCAGCTGGTCAGATGTAACATTTGGTTTGATATTTGTGGTTTCCCATTCTAAGAATTAAGAACTTCTCAGTTACCATGATGAAAGTTAGAACTCTGTATTGTTGTATACCAACAGTATCACTTAATTCCCTTTTCTAAATTTTCCTGAGTGATGTCAACAAGATAATCTTATGTGTTTGTTCTATGGCTTTACAATCAGGAAAAGCTAAAGCTCATTGAAGCTAATATGTTAATTTAAGTAAGAAAATAAAGATATATGGACCTTGTCCTGGGGATATTAAATTAACATGATAACATGAATTATAAAATACTTCTTGGTAAAAGGTCCAAGTACTGCTATCCTGACTACTTCTCTACATTTATATTTCATCTGGAGAAGTCAGCATGCAGAAGCAGAGACAAAGATGTGCTCTCTTAGGGTTCTCTGAAGCCCCAAGTAACCTCATCCAAGTTTGAAATTGTTCCTGCTTTGAGCAGAAGATTGGACCAGATGACCTCCAGAGGTGCTGTGGCCTTGCCAACCTGGGTTTTTCTGTGATTCCAACTTCCAGTGTGTTTTCTTCATTGACAAGTGAGATTCGTATCAGAGAATCACACCATTACTTCAGATTCCTTGGTGAGATCTCATCAGGTGCTGTAGCAAAGCAGGTTTTGTTTGCAGGAGAACATTGTGGTGCTGTGGGGGTCTTTTAACCATATTCATGATTAAATGCAGTGTGACAACTTAGTAATTATAAGAACATCTTTTTCATGCCTTCCCAATTTATACAGAAAATGTTGTAGACGAAGTATGTTACCTCAGTTTTAAACACATTGTTAAAATTCAAACAGCTAGCTTAATGATTTCAGTCAAATTTCATGATGCAACTGAGCTTTCTGGAATGAAAGAACTTAATATAAAATTTATCTAGTTAAAGAATAGGTATCATCTTGACAGCTGTAAAACTGTTGTAAAACCTGGGTTTGAAAACTTGCACTAGAGCTGATGTGTGTTATGTTAGCAGTGATTTCATTTACCTGTGCACTGTGGCGTAACTAGTCTCGTATGTAATCTTAGTTATAGAACACACATTCTTTATACTTTAGCAGCTAGAAAAAGGTCTAACAAGTGCCTAGTGTAAGAATTCCAGTCGTAGATCATCACCCCCGATCATTTTAATACTGTACAATTGGTTTTATCTGAGGTTTACAAATGAAACTTAAGTGTATTTGATTAATATTGAATCCCACTCAAAGCTTAAAACTTATTCTATGAGAACAGAATAGACATACTAGTCTGTACTTATGTGGCCTTAAGTAGCGTTTAAAAGCTCTGACACACTAAAGTTGACTAGGAATAATATTGGTGTGACATAGATCAGTTAGGTTTACCACAAAGGTATTAACTGTATCTTTTTGAACTTCTGTGATTGCATTAGATAGTAAATGCCTTAGGAAAACAGCTCCTCTTTCTTATTCTTTCCTCATTTCTAGTGCACAGCGATGTCTGGCCACAGACTATTGTGGAGCTGCCCTTATTTGTCTTATTTTTTTTTCTACATAGCAGACATCGTCTCTTACTGTGTATTTATACAATAACAATTGTAATGGGCCTAGTCAGTGTTGGACACCCTAAGTTCTACTCCAGTATAAATACAGAAGCTCAACGTATATATAAATTTACTCTGCGTTACTAAAATGATCTCTCATTCATATATTTGGTGTTTGAAGGTCATTTCAAAAAGTGTAGAAGAAGTATGTGTGAGAATATTTGGGCCTCTGGATGGTCTGTGTGTGCTGGTTTGGGCTTGGATGGAGTTAGTTTTCTTCATAGTATCTAGGACGGGGCTGTGTGTTGGATTTGTGCGGAAAACGGTGTTGCTAACACAGGGGTGTTGCGGTTATTGCTGAGCAGGGCTTACACAGAGCCGAGGCCTTTTCTGCTTCTCACTCCACCCCACCAGCGAGGAGGCTGGGAGGGACACAGCTGGGACAGCTGACCCCGACTGACCCAAGGGATATCCCATCCCATATGACGTCATACCCAGTATAGAAAGCTGGGGGAAGGAGGAGGAAGGGGGGGACGTTCGGAGTGATGGCGTTTGTCTTCCCAAGTAACTGTTAGGCATGATGGAGCCCTGCTTTCCTGGGGATGGCTGCACACCTGCCTGCCCGTGGGAAGCAGTGAATGGATTCCTTGCTTTGCTTGCGTGCGTGGCTTTTGCTTTACCTGTTAAACCGTCTTTATCTCTACCCAGGGGTTTTCTCACTTTTACCCTTCCAATTCTCTCCCCCATCCCACCGGGGGAGAGTGAGCAAGCAGCTGTGCGGTGCTTAGTTGCCAGTCAGGGTTAAACCATGACACTGTGAAAGGTAAAGATGTACTGCTGTTAGGGCACATGCTTTTTCTCCTGAAATGAAAGAAATGATCAGCAGAGTAGACTTGCTATTCTGAGTCTCGTCAAAGTACCTGAAAGACAATTTAAAGGTGTTTCTGCCTCCAGGGGTCGTTCACTGTGTTGTCCTTTTTTCTGCATCATTGTTAGATAGGAATGCTACCATATATCATTGGAAAGGGCAACTGCCACTGAGGCAGAACAACAGCAGCAAAGTCAGATGGTTCAGTGTAATGAATGACTAATCCTGTTTCTGAGGCAGGATCCCGTTTGTAAGACATATTCTGCAGTTCTGCACACCACAGATCTTGGTGGTGGTCATGTTAATGGAAGGCCACCCCGGGCCTGGAAGAGGGTTGTGCCTTTTTGTCTTCAGAATGCATTTAAAGCCAATGTATGCTGCTGGCTGCTGGAAACATGCCACCTTTCTTCTGTCTGGAGATGTGATGCCCAAGACAATAGTATATAATACAGTAAATCACAACAATGGAAGGAAGCATCTGTTACAGTGGTCTGAACTTTCTTGAGGGGAAAAAGGATGATTTTTTTTTTTAAACTGAATTTCTAAAGTAATAGATTTGTACATATGCTTTGATTTTATGCAACTTGAGTAATTTGCTGGTGATTTTATCAGTGCATAAAATGAATTGCATGCATACGTTGTCAAGACTAAGGCATTATTTCTCAAATTCTATGTTAATTACTTAAACGATCAGGTCGATGAAATATTAAACAGCTTATGAGAACATGTGAGGTTCACTGCAGAGGAAACACAGCAAGAGTTAAAATTTACCATCCTGTGAATATACTGTTCAGGAGAAAGTTTGAATGCTTTTAAGAGCTTCTGTACAGAGCGGAATTGTTGCTGGTTTTGTTTACTTAGCAGTAATGGTATACATATTAAATTCCTCTTCAGACTTACCCAGGGTGAGATGTTCAGAAACAAATGTGCACCTTGTTGAAGAGTGTTAAGTCAGAAGTTCAGTACATCTTAACAAGGTGACTACAAAAATAAATGTGGATGGCCTTTTTGTGTATCTGCCAGGCAGGCGGGATAGAAGTCAACCACTTACTGAAGAGCTGGTTAGAAAGGGGGGTGGGAAAAGTCACCTTCTGCTTTAAAATACACTTTGGGTCAGGTTTCTGCTCAATAGAGCTGAATTCAGTTTATTTCTGAGCTGTCACTACTGCAGAATAGCCCTGGTTCGAGGAGTATTCTGTGAGAAGACTAACTGTAATTGGCAATCCATTTCTTCATTTCCATGCTATAGCCAGCCTTGACAAATTAATCACAATCAAACACAGGCTGTGGGAAGGGGGTGACCTACGTAGCACAGAAGAAAAATGAGGCCTCATGCTGGCCTGACAGACTAATCTTTCAATTCACCCCGTTAGACTGAATGAGAGGACTTGCTGATCTGCCTGTCACCAGCACCACCCATAAACAAACTGTTCACTCTCGGCGCTAGAATTTGGCGGGTGTGATAAAGGTTATTGAGTGCTGCCTAGCACCTCGTTGATCACTGCTGTGGGACGGGGATCACCTGGGTTAGTCCTGGGGAGGAAGAGTTGCTGTGCAGCGGTTTACAAGATCCCTGGAGAGAGCACAAACTAAACTATGTTGTGAGGAGTGACTTTGTGTCTGATCCTGTAGGAACCAAAATGGCTCCTCCATTTGGGTGGATGCTAAGCGATGATAGCTGGTCTCTGAAGTTGTCCCACGGACTAGGACCTGTGTCGGTTCCAGGTGGAAGGGAAAAACCAGCAGCCTAAAGAACTAGATTTACTCTGTCAGCTATGGAAAAAACATGAGATCTTTTGGTAGATGTTTTAGTTAGCTTTCTTCTTACATACTACTTGGAATGCTGCAGCACATGTGTGGCTTCTAGGGTTATATTTGGAATGTGAGACCCTATTTTAACTGACCTACTCATAATAATGTTCTTTATACTCCCTACTGCTATGATTTTGGTTTTTCATCTGGCAACTAAAATGGAAACAGAGTTAAATTCACACTGGAGTAAGTCTCAATATACCTTGGTTTCAGAGAAGCTATAGTGGTTTGCACTAGCTGTGAAATATTCTGTTGTATTTAGAGGAATAGATGGAGCTTTTGTAATTGACCCTATTGACTTTGATTCTAACTTCATTGACTTCAGCAGAGGAGAAATCTGGTCCAATGTATCCTACCTTTCTTATAATGTTCATTTTGAGCAGAGAAGACTTTGTTATCTTACTTTTTCTTGAAAGTATCTAGCCCCTTGGAAGTAACACTAAAGTGTGATTTGTAAACGATTTGTGTCTCTCTCTCTTTTTATTCCTTTAAATACGTATTATATATGAGAGAGTGGAGTGCTTGCTTTCCTATATATTACTAGATGATAAACTGTATCTATCATTTTCCAATTTAGTTTTGGACAATGCAGCATATCACTTGATTTTTTTTTTTTTTTTCCCCTTTCCCTTCTCTGTGATGTTTGAGAGAACCCTTTAACAGAAATAATGTATAATACTATTTATAGGGTAATAATTTACTCTATATGATGCTATGGCAGTAGAAGACTTTCTATCCCCTTCTATTTTCATTTCTCTCTGGAATAAGAACATTAAACCTTCACTTTCAAGAGGTTGTAAGTATCCTATATAGAAAATATTATCTTTCATCACACATTGTGACTTGTTCTGTCAAAACCCAAATTCTGGTTTGCTTTGTCAAATTGATTATCGCTTACAGGTCACTTGTTGAGGAAGGTACTGTTCAATCTTATGCTGATCCTGCATGGAGAGGGCCTGGTTCAGACATCCCTGAGCTAAATAAGAGTCAGTATAAATGTCAGCACATTGTTCCAGCTGGCAGCCAGGTAGCATGTTTTCTGTGTCCATTTTCTTCTTTCTCGGTTTTTATGATCAAAAGCGTATTTCTAAAATGGAGAAGATGACAGTGTGAACTGTCAGGCATTCTGATGGAAAAAAAATACAGAATAGGAAGATCTAGAACTGAACCTTAAAAAAAGCAGTTGCATTCTTAGGATAAGAGTAAATGGACTGTTCCAGCGGTGACCAGTGTGTGGTGCGTAGTTTAAGCTTTATGTACCAGTTCATTATCCAATGTTTGAAAAAAAATGAGTATCCGTTTTATGCAGAATGCATATCAGTGGAAATTGCCCAGTGTAGGCTGTGAGCTGTAGAGAGTGCGATCATAATAGCTTTTCAACTGATGCAATTTTATGGCTTCAGAACGTTAATCATTTTCTTATGCCTTTAATTACTGTAAGGTAGTTATACTTGTGTCCGTAATAGGTGCTAAACATTATGCCACTGATAGGTTTTTAACCATTCTTTTTGTTGTAGCTAGTAAATACAATATAGCAGACCCTTGTTAGCTGAGTGCCATTAGGAACATTACAGCTCTGTCCAACAACATTTTAAGTTATATTTGCTAGCTGATTGTAGTCTTCTGGGGGTGTTTTGTGGCTTTAGGAATGAGAGAAAAGAACAATTCTGTTCCTAAACAGGCATTGCTTAATTAAGAGAAGATTATTTTTCTAAAAGGGACAAAAATAAAACCTAGTTCCCTCACTGAGAAAGAAAAGTTGCTGCATTTTGCACAGCACTAAATACAATATAGAAGAAAACAGCGATGCTACTTACATGCTGACCAAGCTGGTCAGTGTGCTAGGAATCTTCTGTTTTGTTGTCGACTTCATAAGTTATAATGTACTAGTTTTCAGTAAAGCAGTAGTTTACTGATGTATAGTGGGCTCTTCACAATGGAAGATGTGAGATTCCAAACTCCCTTCTAATTGAAGCTGTCAGCTGTGCTGCAGGTAATGAGGGTGCATATTGGCAATGCTTCCATGCCATTGCTAACGAGGATTTCAGGTTGTGGAACCTTATACCAGTCTCACTATTGCATGGCCTGACTAATGAGTTGTCACCATTTTATTGAATATAGGTAATCAGAAGCAGTGATTGTATTTACCATGCTTGGCAAACAACAACTGACAAACCGCATTTACAAGAATCTCTAGCGGTGTAACTTATGTGCATAAACAACTCTCCATGTATATTTTCAGTTGACGTTTTTCAAAACTGTGCATAAGTGATGTGGAAATATTTAACCGCTCTACGATTGAATTCCTTTAATAATGCCAGCATACTAAAAATTGTCTCACCAAGGGCAGTCAGTGATTTTCTAGTTGTGGAATTTCATGTGTTTGATGGTAAAGAATTAACTTCCGAATCCTTTCTTAGCTTGTTTCATGTTTTCAAGATTTCTTTTGCTAGTGGTTGACCTTCTTCTGAGTTTCCCATGTTGATTACATGGCATTTATGCTGACCTTAACTACGCTGAACACTTTCTGAAAAGGAATAGATAGAAATGTTTCTCTATCAGCACTTATGCCAATAAAACATAGACTTGTAGTTCATAAACATATATTATGTTTAAATTACATATGATTTCAAGAAATTATCTACTTGAGAAAAATTACATTGGATAATGAATAATGTTTACTTAATAGTCCAATTTTCACAAATTACTGAAGTTTCACAGTATCAACGCTTCCAGCTAGGAAGAGGTCACCTTGATATTTGCACTGAATATATTTCAGCCTTGGCTCTGCATTTTATCATTCTTGGTGCCTTAAGTTTTCTCTTACCTCCACAATTTTTTTTAATCTACTTATTTTTATTATTTGTTTTTATGACTCTTACTGTCAACATATTTCACTGGTTTTCTACTTACTAAACAAAATGGTTCTGCCTGAATTTCATCTTTAGTCTTAATTTTGTAACTTTTAATGTATGATCCCTGCTATTTAGGTTACTCTGTATTTATTGCTTGGTTTTGTCACTGCCTACTAAATATATTAATGTCTGTGGTTCTCTAAATTATAACGCTCCTCTCTTCCCCCAAAATGTCAGAACTGATGATGAAACGCATCCTCTTCCTTCACAACAAATCTAAAAATCCACTTAGTAAACACTAGGAGGTAATCATGTGCTTCAATCCAATCCTGAATTATCTATTATTTTCAGCACCCAAGACAGTATCATCACATTAGTACGCATTGGATGCAGTTACTGAAAAGATTTTTTTTTTTTAAAAAAAAAAAAAGGGGGGGAAGTTGAAACAGAAACAAACCCTGCACAAACCAAACACCACCACCATGAAAACACCAAGACAATCCTATCCAAGCACTATTTGCTGCTATGAAGGGTGCTCACCCCAAAGATTCCCTCAGCCACCCCATGCCAGGGGTCATGGCCTCCTCAGGCTTGTCAGTCACCTGCCTGCTTGCTAATCTATTTCAATCCTAAGGATTTTGGCTGAAAAAAAACACCTCTAAATTGAAGATGTTGAAGCCAACCCATCCCACTTGATTTGGAGCAAAGCAAAGGATTTTCACACAAACATCTTGGCTAGCAGGACTGAGTGTGGAGTAACTCCTGGGGGACAGAGATATGCTGCTTGAGGCGGTACCATCTTCACTTGTTAAAACTGGATTTAGAAGGTGACGTCTTTCCACTCTCTGAACTTTTTTTGTTAAAACTAGTGTGTTTCATTTGTTTACTGAGTTTTCAAAAGTACCTCAATCCTTATGAATCATCAGTTATTTTCAGTGTGTACCTGGTGGTATTATCTAACTCTTATATACACAGAACATGAGAAAGGTATATGTGGAATATGATGGGAAACAAGATCTGTATTAAAATTTCAGCACAAGCAATGTCACAGAAGCTCACACAGGCATCGTTTCCTCCTTTGACTTAGCACTATTACTGCTCTTTCTTCAAATAGTGCTCCTAACCAGTCTTGAAACTGTTTGCATAAGGTAGTCTGACTGCTATCCTTAGCACTTTTCTTTCCTCCTTCCTGCTCTTTCAATCTATATAGAGAAAATTTTTCCCAAATGCCTATTTTGCAGAGGGAGTTTCTTAATTCATCTCCCATCTTTTGGTGTTTGTGTGAACTTGGATACCTTGCAGCAATTAGTCTGTTTGTTCAAATTCTTGTGTGTCTTACAGGTTTAATTGTAATCTCCTATTTTCTAAGGAAAAATCCTTCTTCTTTGACCCTTCTGAATTTTGGAGATCCTTCTTTGATTGGGATGAACACCACT